>PVIJ01008594.1:0-73046 GCA_004024925.1 Scalopus aquaticus
GGAAAAGATAAACAGATGGGACTACATCAAACTAAAAAGCTTCTGTACAGCAAAAGACACAATAATCAAAACAAACAGACACCCTACTAATTGGGAGAAAATCTTTGCACACAACACAACCGATAAAGGACTGATAACTAAAATCTACAAGGAGCTCACACAACTCAACAGAAACAAAGTCAACAATCCAGTAAAAAAAATGGGCAGAAGAGCTAAAAAGACACTTCTCCAAGGAAGAAAAGCAAATGGCCAACAGCTATATGAAAAAATGTTCAACATCACTTATAATCAGGGAAATGCAAATCAAAACCACAATGCAATACCACCTCATGTCAGTGAGAATGGCGCACATTAAAAAAACAGGCAACAACAAATGCCGGCGAGGCTGTGGAGAAAAAGGAACTCTTCTACACTGCTGGTGGGAATGCAAACGGTCCAACCACTGTGGAAAGCCATATGGCATTTCCTCAAATTAATAAACGTGGAGCTACCATACGACCCAGCAATACCACTTTTGGGAATCTACCCAAAGGGCAAAAAAACACTAATCCAAAAGGATACATGCACCCATATGTTTATTGCAGCACTATTTACAATAGCGAAGATAAGGAAACAACCCAGATGCCCAAAAATAGATGACTGGATCAAGAAGATGTGGTACATATACACAATGGAATACTATTCAGCATTCAAAAAAGATAAACACATGCAATTTGCAGCAACATGGATGGAACTAGAAGGGATCATGCTCAGCGAAATAAGCCAAAAGGAAAAGGAAAAAATATCGAATGGTCTCACTTATAACAGGAATATAGGAGAACCAAATACTAGAATGTCAACCAGCGAGAGAGGGGGGAAAATTGGGGCTCAGAACGGGGGAGAGGGGAGCACAGGGGACTGTGGTGATGGTTCACGGGTGAATTGGTGGTGGGAAACCTATGGGGAATATACAGTAATGTAAAACACACACACACAAAAATAAATAAATAAAAAATAAATTAAAAAAAAAGATTTTTGCATCTGTGTTCATCAGGGATATTCATCTAGTTTTCTTTTTTTGTGATGTGCTTGTCTGCTTTTGGTAACAGAGTAATGTTAGCTTCATAGAATGTCTTTGGGAGCATTCCGTCTTTGTCAATTTTGAGGAAGAGTTTTAAAAGGATGGGTATTAGTTCCTCTTTGAAGATTTGTTAGAACTCACTAATGAAACCATCTGTTTCCAGACTTTATATTTTTTGTCAGATTTTTGATTACTGTTTCAATTCCTTTGTTTGTACTTGAACTGTTCAAATTTTCTGTTCTTTCTGATTCATTTTTGTAAGGTTGTATGCTTCTAAGAATTTGTCCCTTTCTCCCAGATTTTCCAATTTGTTTGCATAAAGATGTTCATAGTACTCTCTCAGATCCTGTTTTTCTGTTGTAACTTTTCCTCTCTCATTCTGATTCTATTTATTTGAGTTTTATGCCTTTTTTTTTCTTTGTGAGCCTAGTTATAGAGTTGTCTATTTTTTTCAAAGAACCAACCTTTGTTTTCATTAATCTTTTGGACTATCCTTTGATTTCTATTTCATTTATTTCTGCTCTGATTTTTATTATTTTCTTCATTCAACTGGCTTTTGATTTTGTTTCTTCTTTTTCTAGTTCCTGAAGGTGAAAGATTTTTTTATTTAAGCTCTTTCTTATTTCTTGATGTGGGCCTTTATTGCTATATACTTCCCTCTGAAAGCTGTTTTTGCTATGTCCTAAAGGTTCTGGTAGCTTGTGTCTTGTGTTTGTGTGTGTGTGTGTGTGTGTGTGTGTGTTTGTGTGTGTGTCCAGGTATTTTTTAATCTCTTCTTTGATTTCCTCATTTCAGTAGGGATTCAGTAGCCTGTTGTTCAGTTTTCACCTATTAGAGGTTTTCCCTGCTTTCTTTATGTAGTTGAGTTTAGTTTGATAAAATTGTGATCAGAGAAAATGTTTGCTATGATTTAAACTTCATAAATTTGATACCTGTTTTGTGACCCAGCACATGATCTATCCTGGAGAATGTCCCATGTGCACCTGAGAGGAACTGTACTCAGCTTTTGAGGAATGTAGTACCCTATAAATATCTGGTACATGTGTCTGGTCTGATTGTTTATTTAAAGCTATTGTTTATCAGGATATTTTTCAAAGTACCTTCTTAAGAAGATTTTGGAAGTCAGTAGCTCTCTCTTTCCTATTCATTTGAATTTTTTCTCTTGCTCACTTAATAATGAGGAATACATTGTTTCTGTTAATTAGGAAAAGTATGGGCTTTGTTAGGAAACCTGGGAATTCACCTTCCATTTTATTGACTAACTCAAGCTTATATCATAATCAAAAAAATAGTCTTCAAAAAATTATTAGAAATGAGTTCAAATAACATAACAATCTATAGTGGTTCACATCATATAGTTTATATGATGGCTCACGAACACTTGTGGATTATTTCCTTGCAGTAGAGAACTACAGGATATAAATTGTATAGGCTTGTTTTCAAAGTAAAACTCAAATTCCTTAATCTGGTACTTTCATGAACATAATTTTAGCTTATTTTTCTTATCCACTATCTTATTCACCTCTTGGTCATCTTTCCTCTTTGTCATGAGCATCCTACATTAATATTACCTTCATCTTTTCTGATGTCTGTTCTAGTGGCTATGGCTAAGGCATATAATATACATGTGTGTTCTTCAAGGCCCATTTATACTGCCACTTCCTCCACTGAATTTTCTCTCTCTCTTCCTCATCAGTTTCATAAGTATCTCTCAGGTTATTTGCCACCTCACAGTTAAAGAGGATTTCTTATCCCATTTCCAGTGTATAAGCTCCTTAACTTGGGAACTATCTTTGTTTTCCTCACTGCCATAGATAATAGTCCTCCTTCCTTTGCCCATGATTGTTTGCAATGTAATAGACTAGAAAAAAGCATGGCTTTGAAGTCTGACAACCCTGATTTCAAATCTGTTCTGTCATTTATTAGCTGTATAACCTTGGGCAAGATACTTCACTCTCTGAACCTGTTTCCTCATGCATACAATAAACACCCCTTCTGTTGTTACAGAGTTAAATGAGAATGCAGGCACAGAGTTTTTATTATATATCTGAGATGCTAGGTCCTAAAAAAAAATGTTGATGGTGCTGAGAGTAGTGGTTAAGCCATTTAACTACTTCAGTTTCCTAAGTCACATAGGAGATAGAACTAATACTTAGCCATACCACACATCTAAGTATTTGAGGACTGTTCTGAACTAGTTTGTTAACTCTTATATCCTTGGAAAAAAGTACCTCATGAGTCTATCAAAAACAACAAAACCTTCCTTTAAGTAAACTATTAGAAATGTAGTCTGCAATGCTAGCTTTGCTAAGGTAATCATAGCCTTAGGCAGTTAAGATAGTAACTCTTTGGTATCCTCCATGATAAACATAATAAAGTCTTTTCAACATGAAAAAATACATACATATATACACAAACATACATACATATACCCACATATACATATATGTGTTTCTTGTTATATAATATATATATTTGTTATGCACTTCTTATTGCTACAACAGGGAGCATATAATTTGTAACTCCCACATCTGATGACAGGAGAACATAGAGAAGAGATGTTGTCTAAATGACCATCAAACTACAAGAATTCTGTGTCAGACCATCTGGAGGAGTACAAAGTGTGCTCTGCTGAGGGACCTGGGGGGCAACATCAATCAATCTTTGTGCTACTCCTGAGGTCACTGTCAGTATGAAAGAGGTAAATTTGAACAGGAGTAAGACCACAGGAGACAGGTGGGAAGCTGTGGTCACCAGAAGAGAAGTCACTCATGTCCCTCAATAATTCTCAATAATCATTTATATATTATAATTGTTCCTTGTGATAATTATTAGGAAGAATGCAGAAAATATCTATTTAAAAAGCTACTCATCAGACTCTATATAATAATTTAAAACACTTTTTTAGTAAATATAAGGCAGTTAAACTAATTTAATGTTTAGTGTCCAGAGTGTCTTTACTGCTCTAAGTTCTCTTCAGCTCTAAATTAGGTAAGTTCACTTAAATTCATTTGAATCAATTTTTAGTATAATAACTTGTGATAACTAAATTATTTGCTGTTATGACTATAACTTATTACCAACATAACTGCTATTTGAATTATAAGCGCAACAAAGCGTTGTACTGTGAAAAAAGATAAATTTTGTATTTGAATAGAAGTGTAAATTTACAACAACTTTTAAAATTGCTAATATCTTAAGGGGAAAATAACAAAATAAAAATTAAGGAAATTCCTTATTAGAGAATTAGATTTATATTGGGGATTCATGTTATTTTAGAAATGATCGCTGCACTATAAATATTTATAATTTCAAAGTAATTATTAGATTGTATGAAATATATCTACAGTCATTATGTATTGCAGAGAGAAAGTACATATAGTAGTAAAGAGAGAGAAGAAACAACATAAGATTGTAAGAAAGTCTGGTTTCTGATATTTCCTGCTTAGCACAATCATTTGACCTCTCTGAACCTCAGTTTTAAGATTAGTAGGTCATTGCTACATAAGAATTTCCTAGTAGTAATAGTTTTGCTGTGATTCTATAATTCTCCTTTTATGCTTAATTTAAAAATTAAGATTTAACAGTCAGTACAGTATGACTATTCTAGATATGAATTCTTGGATATGAATTCTCACATATTCTCAAGCCACCCTTCTCAAAGTATCTAGTGGAAAATACAGATAAAAATCAGTGAGTATTTTTATAGTTTATTTTCCAAAATGGAATACATTATGAAAATCTAGATAAATTTTTACTTTATTGTAATGTTACCTTCATATATTTCAATTCGGCTAATAGAAAAACACTGTAAAAAAAACCTTTATTTTGAGAATTATTTTAAGCCTCAAAATAACGTGAAGCAATGAATCTGGGATGAACAACAGAAAAAGATAAATAAAAGCTCCATGTAAATGTAGACTAAATACCATTTAACATTCAGTGTTGAAGCATACTTCAGGAAGTCCCTGAATTTTCTTAAACTTTTGACTTATGTTCATGAAAATGTAGATGCTTATTTTGACCACCAGATGGAGCCAATATTGTTTGATTTGTAGAATAAAAAATATTTGGTAATTAAAATGGAAAAAAAAATGTAGGCTTCTTATTTTATTTCATAGTTCAGAAAAAAATACTCTTAGCCTAGTCTTTACCCAGCCTGCTGCCTATTTTCTGTAAATGTGTCTATGGAGACCTCCATTAAGTAATTTCTTTATTGTAAATAAGTTTTCATCTTGGCATTTTCAGTGACTGGAAACCAGTTTTTTAAAGATAAATACAGATTTAACCTCTGGTTATTCAAGAAATATTTTGGGTTATAATTATGAAAAATGATAATAAAGAATGTATTGTATGTGGGCTTTCATTTTAATGTCACAGCATTTTCCTATTGTTAACACTCCTATAATAGGCTTTTAATAAAACAAAACAAAAACTAGGCTTTCTGATAGGGGGAGTAGATGTGTATGTTACCCAAAGTAGCTCCTCAAAGAGATGGTAAAACCTCCACGAAGAGCAGCAAATTCTTAGAGGAATTCAACCCAGAAGGCTCAGTGCTTAGGAATCTTAATTAGGGGTAACAAGCCTTAAAGTTGACTTCTCCTAGTCCTCTCATCTTTATTTAGTAATTGTCAGAAATTATCTAGTTCCTTACAATGCAATTTGGCAACTATCTATTGAAAATGTATTTGTATGCTGGACAAGCCTGTCAACAAGCTATTCTATATTCAGCAAAAGTAATAAGGAAATTAGACACTGCTGTAATTTAAAACCCAAACATGATCAATCTGTTCTTTTTCCATTTAGCTACTGTTTACTGAGTACATACTATATACAAGGCATATGGCAGGTCACAAACAGGCACATGTGAGTTTGCCCTGTGAGTTTATAGTTCAGAGGACTGTACAAAGATGCAGTTGTGATATAGACTATTCCCCCCTCTCCCCAATAAGAAGTTTCACTTTCTGCAGTTTCAGTGACCATGGTCCATCAAGACCCAAAAATATTATGTCCAATAAGATGTTCTAAGAGTAAGATCATATTCATATAACTTTTATAACAAAATGTTATAATTGTATGATTTTTTTTTTAGTTATCATTCATTTCATAATGTGACTAATTTGTAAACTTAACTATCACAGTTATGTTTGTATAGGGAAAAGCACAGGAAGGAATTTAGTGCTATCTCTGCTTTAGGCATCCCCTGGGGGGCTTGCAATGTATCCCCTACTGATAAGGGGGGAACTAATAAGTATAGTTAAGAGCTACAAAGTATTTTAAAGGTTCAAATAAGGAAAAATTACAGTTCATTAAGGATAATTAAGAAAAAGTCATAAACTATTCTTCCTAGGTAGAAATTATTTGTGTAAACCCACTGTTTACAAACGCTACTTCCCTTTTATTATGATGTAGGAGGATTTGGAGGGTAGGATTTCTTTTCATCAGGACACAGCCAGTTGGTGATCAGATGCCTTTTTGTATTAAGGTGAAATATATTTTTCTACGTTTTCTTATAAATCAAAAAATAACCAAGCTGGGGCCTCCCTGGTGGCGCAGCGGTTGAGCGCTGCGCTGTGGAGCTGTCAGCAGCGCATGATACGAGTTCGACACCCAGCCAGGGAGAATCCCACATGGTGCGGCAGACCTCTCCTGCCTCGCCCGCTGCTCCCCTCGGCAGTGTGTTTCTGATCTGCCTGTTCTGCTCCTCGCTCTGTCTCTGGTGAACCCTCTCGCTGCCCCATGCCTCTGGCCTGTACCCCAGCTTGTATGTATTAATAAATCTTTAAAAAAAAAAAACCAAGCTGGTTAGAAGCTTGTTCATTGGATCTAGATTACATGGGTTTATATTTCCATGTTTGTTATCCCTGAGATAAATTAGTGTTCTATTGCCTGAGTCTCCTTATCAGCAAATGGGATTAATGCCTTCCTCATAAGGCAGTTGGCTATGAGGACTAACCAGGCAATTTAGGTACTAGAATCTGGCACATAGTGAGTACTTGAAACGTTAGCTATCATGTTGGCTGTTTTCAAGTATGGCACTTTTCCTAGAATTAAAGGTCTGGTGCATATAAAATTTGACAAAAACAGACTTTGTAGCTTTCAGAAATATCTTGAGATACAACTAGATTTCAGTAGTATTGATTTTTTGCTACATCCTCTAAAGTCTTTCCTTTTTTGTTTTTTAAAAATGTTTGTTTACTAATATCAGTAACACATCACCTATTTATAAAAGTTTTCACTTGTGGTATCCAAATCAATTTAAAATCATTTATAGCAGGCTTACTGTTTCTGACGCATAGTAGTTACTTGGTAGACTTTTTTTGAGAAATGAATGTACAGTTACTGGGAGCTCTGCTCCTGAGACTATAGAGTATGTATAAGCCCTTTTACCTATAAAATGAGATTTGTGGATGGACACCACTGGTTCATTAGCTAAGTAACCAATAGTTAGATTGCCATCACCCTTTATGTTTAGAACAAAAAGGTTTCCTAAAAAACAGAATAGTGGAGCAAGAATAAAGTTACTAAAACTAGCTCTCAGGGGAAGGGCTGGAGGCATTCTTTATAATATGCAGCAACAAAAAATGTATTTTATCAGTCTTACTACAGATTGTCACCAAAACCAAGAGTCAAAACACAAGTTTTAGCCCAGGCTATGCTTCTAATCCACAGGGAACACCAGTGAAATAACTGCACTTTCTGGGGCCTCAGTTACCTCATCTATAAACTGTGAAAGTAGATTAGAAAATCCTCAAGGTAACTTCCAACTCTGATGCTTCAGTGAACTGACAGTTATATTGATATAGGACGTTCTCCTCACCAGCTCTTCATATATATTATCTAATTTTATCTCACACATAGCTAAAATAGCTTGGAATTTTTATTCTAACATTATACTATATGTAAGCTAACACTGATGTAGGTAAGCTCTAGGAAGCTGGTCCTTAACTCAAGAATCAGCAATTTGATACTTATAAATCAATGACTTTATTTCAATACTATTTTTATGTGCTATGTTTATTTTACCCTTCAGCTTACTTCGTAGAATGAAAAGCCTATATTATGATATCTATCACTGCGTTCTTAAGAGTGCCAGGCATACAACAGACACTAAATGTTTTTTCTGAATTGAAGTTTTTTTTTTTTGTTTTTTGAAGTACAAGTGACATGTAGCATTCTTTTAGCTTCAGGTGTACAATATATGATTCAACATTTATATACATTGTAAAATGGCTATCACAAAGTCTCTATACTATGTTTTTTATAGCTACTTTGAAATTTGCAATACCCTATTATCAATCATAGTCCACCTGCTGTGTATTTTATCTCCTTGACTTCTATTTGAATTGAAGTCTTAATTTAAGACAGTAGGGCACAGTGAGCCTTTAGCACCATAGAGACTCAAATCCCATCTTTGCTATATTTCAGTGATGGTGTTATCCTGCCCTTTTTCCTATTTGGAAAATAGGTTTATGAGTATTTTCTTCATGAACTTAAAAGCACCTTAATATGGTACCTGTTATATAGTAGTTTCTTAGTGGGTGTTCATGCCCCTTCCCATTTTTCTTTTCTATTTATTTAGCATATGTTTCATAGAAATTTCAGTAATGACATTATCAAATGGTATCATATTACTTATGAATTATTCAGTGTATATGAAATTTACAAGTAAAAGTAGTACACTCCATACTTAGCGAAACTGAACTTTTTAAACTCCTTGTGTCCTTTTTAGTCAGTTTTATGTCACTAAAATCATCCAGCCACCTATTCAAATTTTGTTTATTCAGGAGGATTCAAGCACATGAGAAATGAATGTGCTACTTCCTGTTCGGGCAACATGGGCTGAGCTAACACAGAACTCCCTTCTCCTATAGATACATAGAAATGCTGGATAAAATGTGATCTAGCCCAATTTAAATACTCAGCTAAACTTGAGAGAAAGAGAAGAAAGTAAGAAAAGAAAATTCCTAGGTACCAAAAACAAAAGGGAGACATAGCCAGAGCATTAAGTGGGCAAGCTGATACTATTGTTCCCCGGGGGGATATTGGAACCAGATGTAGACTCTAATAGCTAGAAGCTGGGGTTTTAATCTCACACTTGGACAGAGAGGTGGCCTTGGGGCAAGAGAGGTGGGAACTAGAAAAACTGTCCCCAGGTCAGAAAGGCAAAAAATAAAAAAACTTCATTTTTCAGAGGTATGTATGGGAGGGAGAAAAAAAAAAGTCTCATAACAAAGTCAAAATCCTAAACTTCTACCAGGCACAGCTATAATGAACAAATGTATGCTGCCTATATGGTCCAGGAATCCTAGACCAAAAAATAAATTTTATAAAATTAAATAAATAAAGCTCTGGATCAATGAAGCCACTTACTTGCCTGGTAAAAACAAATGAAAAGGTCACTTTAGGAACCCTCACTCATCTCTGGGTAACTCGTATTTCTGTGAAGCATGAGGAAGATACAGCTCCAGTTGAAGATAAACTCACAATCAAAAATTAGAACACACATAGAATGAAAACTCTAGCTAGAGAACTAGAGAACTGGAAGGCATACAAGAGTACACAAGAATATTTTGAAAAATGTAATATAACAAGTTTTTTTAATTAATTTAAAAGATTTTTTAAAGGAATAAATAAAAATAATAATGAAAGATTAAGATTATCCAAAAAGAGTGGGAAATTTTTAAAAAGAAAACCAAATAGAATATCTGCAAATAAAAAATAGAATTATTAAATTATTTTTGTCTGCTGGTAACTGTCCTGATACATTTGTCAAATATATTTATTTTTTGATGTCATCAAATTGAAGTTGTTATTTTAACTGGAGGATAAAAGTGTCAGGGCATTAAAAAATCAACCAGTATTGAAAAAATTGTACCTTAGAAGGCAAGGAAATAATGTAACATAGCATTGCTGAATTTTAGGAAAAATTTTCTTTCAAAAGTGAGTACTTGAAACATTAGCAATCATGTTAGCTGTTTTCAAGTATGGCCCTTTCCCTAGAATTAAAGGGCTGGTGCACATAACAACTAAGTACAAGTGAGAACAGCTATAATAGTTCAGCATATAATAAAGATGCTCATAAAATTGGTTGATAAATCAACATGAGTCACTTTCTAATTTAGAAAATAGTTGGGAAGCTGGTGAAGTTAATTGGTTTCATTTTTAAATTAAATGGAGGAAAACCAGTTCCAGTTTCTGACCTCCTTTTTAGTGATATGAGCAGAGATACTAATATGTATCCACTGAAGTTTTTTGCTATTTATCATATATAGTGTTCTACTATTTTTCAGAAGAAGAGGCTGCTCCAGATGGTGCTGTTGCAGAATACAAAAGAGAAAAGCAAAAGTATGAAGCTTTAAGAAAGCAGCAGGCAAAGAAAGGAACTTCCCGGGAAGACCAGGTAACTTCACAGATCAAAATCCATATGTAATTCATTACCTTTTAATTGTCTCCAAGTGTTGCTAGTAGATTCTAGTTTGGTTATGCATAGGGGAGGCTCTACTCTTAAAAATGGAAAAGGATATATTTATATAGGGTTGGGTGACAAGGACCTTGGCCACTCATGCAGAGGTCCAAATCATAGTTCTTTCCAGATGTTTTAGGTAAAAAGCCTAAACTTTTCAAATTTCAACCCTGTGTACTACCATATCAAGCACAACAGCCTTGTAAAGCCATAATTTATCAGACACTCAGGTAAAAGCTTCATCTAGGTAAATATTAAGGAATGGAGTAGTGATTATAAGTGGGAAATGCATTTTATCCAGTCCATAGTTCACATGCTAACTGACCAGTTCCACCTGAAATTGTGCACTGCCTATAAACAAGGTATTTTGTCCATTAGTTGACTTCAACTGTGAATGATATTACAAGATTCTAGTTATTGTAAGTAATTCCTGAATCTTTAAGTAGTATTATAATAAGTGTCTCAGATATTAAGAAAAAAAGAGACAGGAAGCTAGCTCAACAAATTGGGGCAAACTGCAATGCCATAGAGCACCTAACACTCAAGAAAGCACATCTCTGCAACAGTCCTTCATGATGAAAAGCTAGGGGACAAACCAAAATCATTTCATTTTGGTGCCGACATATATGTATTAGAACATGTCGTTTTAGGCATATAAATAAAATAGGGATAATAAAAGTAAATTAGAAAATCCAAACCTATTTGAGTAAATTAATCTCATCAGGAATTATATTATAAATGACACCTAATTACTGGTAAGGAAGGATCATGCATCAGTATTTAGCGTAAAAATAATCAGGGAAAGTTCAACAAGAAGTCAGGTGTAGGAAATTGTAATGACAGAGAACTAACAAGTACAATTTTCAAAAGCAATGGAACAACAAATTAAATTAAGAAAAAGTATATTATTAATTTGTTTTTATGGAGTCATGAAGACCTGGGAATAGCAACTATAGTAAATACACTGCTAGAAATGCCAAGGATCATCATATTCATGCATTCCTCTCTCCCCCTTCCCTCCCCTCCCCCAGCAAATAATTATTAAAACCTACCATGTGCTAATCACTATATTTGATAGTAAACAAGCTGGATGCATGACTGCCCTCTCTTAGCTATGAGGGAAAAGAGCCAGTTAAATAAATAATACTAATAAAAGGAACATGAATGTTACGGCAGGTTAGGTACTGGAAGCTGAGTAAATGCAAAAGGCTCTACAGGGACTGACTTTGGGAAGACCTTCCTAGGAAAATGACTTGTCAGCTGAGGTTTAAAAGTTGAATAGGAGATAAGTGACTAGACAAAAGGGACAGTATGTGAGAAACCTTTGTCTTCTTTGCAAAGAATTAAAAGTGTTAAGTATGACTGGAACTTAAACTAAGAGAAAGAGAGTAATACTGAAGAAGTAAGCAGGAGCCCGTTCATCCAGGTTATTTTTGAGTCAGATTAGGGAGTTCAGATTTGCCATAAGGGCAATGGGGAACCACTGAAGGAACAAAGTGATATGATCTTGTTTGCACTTTGGGGGAGATTCTTCCAACCTGCCTACATTATGGAGCGTAAACAGTATCCAAGGCAGGACTGGGGCACAGAGATGGCCTCTGTGCCATGGGGAGACTTCTATGTTTAGATATGTATAAACAAAGTCTGCCAAGGCAGACCCCCTTCAATACAGCTAATATTTTAATGTTGAATCTATCATCAATATCTTAAACACTTGCTTTTTTAGACAGCTAGAACTTCATCCCATTTCACAATTGTGTACTTTCTAAAAACTGTAGAAAATTAAAACTTCTCTGAGCAGATTCCAGAGTAGATTGTTAAAGCACAGCCAGGGGACAATATGATTATACATTGTAGGCA
The DNA here is from genome assembly GCA_004024925.1 of Scalopus aquaticus. Lineage (NCBI taxonomy): Eukaryota > Metazoa > Chordata > Mammalia > Eulipotyphla > Talpidae > Scalopus > Scalopus aquaticus. The sequence goes on from PVIJ01008594.1 coordinate 12,387, forward strand.
CTTGTTATTTCTTACCTACAAAGGTCAAAGGAGCCAAATAAGAATCAGAGGAATGATCCCTTCAAAATATATATATACTCAGTATGCTATTTATATCTTACTCCTTTAACTTAACAGTAGAATGTAATACTTCATGCAGTAATTTTTATTATCTGTATAAAACCACATTCATTGCTTCTTATCAAATTTATCTAGTTCCTTACTGATAGACATTTAATACTTCTATTTTTCCACTTATATGAACTTTGCTATAGTGCTCATCTGTTGTACAAGTCATTTTCAGTGTGCATACATGTTTCTACATGTATTCCCAGGAACGGAATTATTGAATCAAAGGGAGTGATCATCTTAAAGCTTCCGATAAACAGCTTTCTAAAGTGGTCACTCCAGTTTCTCCATCTTCTAATAGTATGTTCATTCATTTTACCTTCCCCAACATAGATATTTGTACATTTTTGGATTGTTCAATTTTTTGTTGGTGTTTTGTTTTGGTTTACATAGCTTCGTAAATGCACATACCTTTCGATATACATATCTTTTAAAAACATATCTTCTAATGCACTTTAAAAAACGGTGGCATGCCTTTTAATTCTATGTAAGCAAATTTATGTTCCCCAAATCAGAAGTAGTCATGTATCTATGAAAATAATGTCAAAGCAAATGCAAACCAGGCAGTATTAAGGTTTGTGAATGTCACTGTTGCAGCTTGAAGACAGTTTTATTCTTTTCCTCCAAAATTAAAAACTTATCTAAATGTTTTATATCCTGGGAGGGTATTTTCTTCCCTCCCAAATTTGTATCTTCAAAAATTATATTTATCTTTTTCAGAAAACTTAGTAGTCTAATTGTTATTTCAGACTCTTGCCCTGCTGAACCAGTTTAAATCTAAACTCACTCAAGCAATTGCTGAAACGCCTGAAGAGGACATTTCCGAAACAGAAGTAGAAGATGATGAAGGATGGTAAGCTTTAATTCGTTTATATTAACCACGAAAAGAAAGGTTCAGAGCACAGATACTATTCGGACATTTCCACGACATCATCCCTTTTTTTGAATTTGCCTTCAGTCATGCCCTCATCATTCTAGGCCCTCAGCATACTTTTACTTCAATTCACTTCAGTGAGCATTTACTAATATAAATTAATTTATATTAATTGTATTTATATTAATTGTATTGTATATTAATTGTATTCCTGGTATTGTGTTGGCCGATAGAAAAATAACAAGAAATATATGATTCTGTTGCTGCCCACAGCACCTCTCTAATATTGAGGAAAAGATAAAATTCACATTACATAGGCCTTAACAGATTCTCAACTGTTAACTTTTTACACTTTCCCACAAACATTTTAAGAGCCAGTATTCCATTTCATAATCCTATTAAGTTCCTCTTCAAATTTATGAAATACAGAATCCCAGCAATACATACATAGCTAACTTATTTTTAATCTTTGGATATTTTCAGCTTTGTAAAACTCTGACAAGAAGTAAAGGAATTAATGACTTGTCCAAGTCCTGTGCTTACTTAGCATTTATCCTGCACTGACAAAGAAGGGGAAAAAAAAATAAGTATTGTGCTTGCCCTTATCACACTCCTCTGTCCTCAAGTTGACTGCACATGTGGTATATTAGGCCTCCCCATACCTAACTGCCTCCACCTCCCACTATACTCTGGCTCAGGCACAGTGCTACAAGCCAGCCAGTGGTCACCCCCCACACATGACTCACCCTCTGGAGCCTCTGAACTGTCACATGTGCCATTACCCCAACCCAGAATCATAGCCTCACTCCCCTCTGCCAAAGAGCATCTCTCCCGCTTTCAAAAATCTGTTCAGCACTCCCAGTCCTTCAGGAAACCAGTCAGCAAGATTTGTTGAGCTCTCACAAATCTAGAGGGTGGAGGAAAGAGGGCTGGGACACGCATTAAAACAGACATAAAAACACTTATTAAGAAAACATTTAAGCAAGTAAGACTCAGCAACTATATATAACTTTAATCCAAATGGCTGCAGGGCAGTGATTTAAATGGAATGAAGCCTACCTGCACTGAGGCCCTGAAGGCACTTGTACATTTCTCACTCTGTACCTTTTGTGATCTGGGTTGTGTTATCGATTTTTTGTAAAACTCTTGATCTCTTTTTATAGCTTTCTATGACTTACAGATATTTGTTTATACTTAAATTCGAAGCTGCTTAAAGATAGAAACTGGTTCTTCCCATAATTTTCTGCCAAAGGTGAAGGCTCAGTGAGTGTTGATTGACCCACAGAGATAAATGTACATTATACAGAAGAGTTTTCTGTTTTTTATGTGACTGGACAGGTTTAGTTTTATTTTGGATTCCTTGAATGTCTCAAAATATCTTTCAAATGTTTTGGGTCCAGACACCACACACACAAAAAAATATTTTGCCAATTCCTCTTCCCCTTATTTTTGAATCCATATGCATTTTTTAAGGAAATATGATCCATGTGTTTCTGATTCATTTACACTTAACTCATCAAGATGGTGTTTTGTAAGAGCAGTTTGATGCCCAATAAGTTTTTCTAACCTTTTTATAAGCCATTTAAGTCCTTTTTTATTGAACAGGAAAGTCACCAACAAATTCAAACCCAGAAGTTTCATTTGAAATTCATAACCCACAGGATTCAAATTTGCTTTCAACTTGGCAAGACCACTTAACTTCTCAATGTTCTTCCTAGCCCCTTGGTTTAGTATCCTCTCATTTTGAATTCCTCATTAGCTTCAGATATCAATTATGTGTTTTTAAATGTGTCATTCTTGTTTTTGACATGATTTCACAATATAGTGTCCTAACATCCTCGTTAGAAAGTTAAACAAATGGGAAAACTCCAGATGGGGAAAAAATCACTGGTCAAAGATGTTGGCCAGTGCTCTGTCTGGAGAACAAAAATAGTGGTAAAGGAAGGAGAAATAAAGCTAAAGAAACCATTACTAGGTCATCAATGGGTTCATTTCAGCTTTCAGTTGCAGTCTCCTGAATAGAAAGTCGGGACTGTGCAATGCATACCTACACATTTTTTAAAATGTTTTATCTGACATCAAATAAAATGCCTTTATTGTCGAAGCACTGTACAGAATTATATAGACTACATGAACTCTTATATAATGCCTTGTTGTTGCAGTATAGACTATTGAAATTTGGTAACCTGCAAAGCAGCAGCAGCATTTCTGTTCATAAATAAACCAGTTAAGCTTCATCAGGTCTGTGGTGGCTTAGATCCTCTCTCATAAAGTATATTCCACTCAGAAAAGAAGGCTTATATTCAAAATGATTTACAATAAATATTATGAGTGCATGGCATGTGCATGTGTGTTATGCATAAATTACATGGTTCCCAGACTGTTTTGTAGGTCACGGTTGCCGCTTTTCTAAGAAGTGAAAGTCAGCCTGTGCTACATTGTCAGGGTCTGTTATCTGAGGTAAAATGATTGCTTCTAAGACATTTTTATGTGTCCGCATGAGTGACCACACATTGAGGGATCATTTTCACTTTCTGTCAAGATAGAAACCATTACCAATTTGTTATGTTTTCTTTTATTTGGCAAACTATTCTATTCGCATTTTTGGCTGAGCTGCCGTATTGGCATGGTATACAACAGACATTTGGGTACCATTCAGCAGCATTCTACTTTTTATGCAAAAAAAAAAAAAAAAAGGGAGGGGGAGAAAAAAGAAAAGAAATATGATTCTATTGTAAACACTGTATATGGTGTTTGATAATTATTCCCAGATTTCACTGTCTAACAAGACATTTAAAGAACTAGTAGTAGTAGATGTAAGCTGAAATGCATGTAGAAATTTTTCACTCAAAATTGTTAAGATTCTTCCTTTGTTGGAATATTTACCACCAATATTTGGTGGCAGTGATGGGCACCAAATTCCAGCATAGCAGTTAAAGTAGCCCCTTTGCCACTACATTCCTTCGTTCCAAAGCATCACACTCTTAGAGCTATTGAATCCTCCGAGCATGGATTTTATAAAACCAATTAGATACATGGCAGGAATCATCAAGCAAAGGATTCATATGACCATGTGGATGAAGTCCATATGCCATTTTGGATTGAGTTAAATAAATCTTGGTTAGCTCCCAAAAAAGTTTTGAGAGCTGTGTCTGACAACAATGGACAGACTTGTAGAAAAGAAAGCCACCTGTCCTTACACAACAAAATAGGCATTCTAAGGAGAAGAGAAAAATTAAATCTATGTCAGTACTATGATCTTGTGACCATTAACTGTTCACTACTATGTTCCACTGAAAATTGTTTCCAGATTGTTAAATCAAATATTAACTTAACTTCCCAGCAAATATAATAATAAACAACATAAAGGCCTGTCTACCTTCCTCCCTCCTTGCCTTTCTTTCTTTCACTTCCATTTTCCCATAGTATATACAGTATTCAGCCTTAAAGTACTAAGAAAACACTAATAATTTCATAGTTCCCTTAACTAAATATTTTGATAATTACTTTTAGATGTTCACTGTAGAAAAATCAGAATGCAGACCTCTCAAAAGAAGTAAATAAAAATCACCTGAGACCCCAAACTCAACAATAAATGCTATGAATTTATACATATATATTCCATATATTCCCTCCCAGATTTTTCTATTCACATAAATATTTTAAGGTGACAATTGTATCATGTAAAACTACAATTTTATGACTAGCTTTTTCCCCTTGGTAAAAGACAGTGTTGCTTTTCCTTGTCATCTATAAAATTATGATATAATTTTTGTATTATGACTATGTAGAATTCCACTATATGATGAACCACAGCTTACTTGTTAAGCCCCACATTATTGGATATTTAGGCTCTTTCCGATATTACACACAACACACAATAAATATCCATACATCTATGTTATTGTCAATTTTCCCAGGATAAATTTCTAAACCTAAAATTGCTTAGTCAGTGAGTATATATGTTAGGCTTCTGCTAAATTTTCTCAAATTACTCACCCAAAATGTTTTTCCCAAGTAAAAATGTCAAGTTTAAGATTTACATTTAGGGCTATTAGAATCTCAAAAATTATTTTGGATGCTTTGTAGTGCTGACTGTAAACAAATAATATACAGTCTGGTTTGCTTCTGTTTTTAACAAAACTGGTAGAAGTTTTAACATAAGTAGTCTTCTTATCCTCAGGTCAAAGTAGTCTTGTTTTTGTTTCTGAAAAGCTTTCCTGCTAAAATAGCCCAGTGGGGTAGAACTTTTGAATCTATTTTGGTTTTCCTGGTTTGGTTTTGTTTTTTTCATTTTTATTATTGAACCTTAGCCTGCTTGAAGAATTAGTTTTGTCCATCAGTCAGTTTGGCACTAAATTGTTCTTAGAATAATATATTACTTGGAAAAAGTACTATTCCTTGATAAACTTCACAGATTGAAGAGCAGACTCTTAAGTGCATCTTCAAGTCACAAAAGTTGATCTCCAAACTGTTATGTTTAAGACAAAAACAGAAGTAGGGGTTCTGACTGGTACTGAAAGGTTGTACCCTAACTGATGTGACCTATGTCTAGACCTCATAACACCCTTCATTAAAGAAGTACTTATCTGAGTGGTTATGTGAAACCCAGAAGAAATTTGTTTCAAGCTCTTTTTGCATAGTGTTAGCCAGAAAAAAGCTAGAGCACAAGAGGAAAAAGAAATCTGACAATCATAAGTCATATCAGCAATTCACAGAAATCTTTGGGAGGCCTCTGGGCTGTGGAATAGTATACAAGTCCCCAGCTGTGAGGTATTTTATAATGGGATAATACCTGGAGTCTTAAATCAAGTTACTAAAACATGTTTGGCTCAGTTAACCTGAAAAAAAGCAATATTCTTTAGTTCATGGGATCAAAAGGAGAGTTTATTTTGCTGTAAAACCTTGTTGCTATATTTCCAAAGAGTCAATCTGATTTTTATTCACTAATTATACCCCTTTATTCTTCTTGGTAAGATTGTGACCCTCTTGATATTAGAACTTCAACTATGTAATCAGCTCTAAGACAAGTTTTCATTCATTAGCTTTTAGGGAATAATATTTTTGGCATTTTCTATAAGTTATGTTTATTACTATAAATATCATCCTTAATTCAGTCTTCTCTAATTTCCAGCCTGTAGATAAATTATGTTTTGCGTTTTCTTATAGTTCAGGTAATGAGCTCTTATGCTTATTAAAATGTTGCTGTCATCCCAACCTAGTTTCATTTATTAGGTACACCAAATAATAAGCTTTTTTCCCTTAAAACATGTTTTACGGCATGTGATATTTTTGGAAATAAAAATAATCTCAAGCTTTATATGAATATTCATCATCAGAGAAATTAAAGCCTTTTAGTGATATTAATGCTATAGCATAGCATTTTTGGCTCAGTCTATTCAAATAGGTCAGATTAACTCCATTTGTATAAGTATATAAAGAAATTGAAAGTTATTATTTCATTCTTATGTGTTTAATGTAAATTATGTGTGTAGTATGGAATATGGAAAAAAGTTAGACATGACACCCATTGTATTGATTTAGAGTCTAGCAAATGAGACAAGATGTCGCTGTAAAGAAGGAGTTTTCTGCATAAAACAGACATCAGGAGTAAATTATGAAGTGTTTTCATAGGTCATTGGCAAGATAAGGAGACCTTGGATTCATATAGGCTTCTAAACTCTCCTGATGTGGTTTAATCCTTCCCTGGTAACTTGTTGCAATAAGGACTGTTATTCTTTAATTACTTGAGAGGAAACTGAGACTAAAAAATCTGAGATTCAGAGTAGCAACATGCCAGAGATAAAAATCCAGAGCCCTTTTGGATAGTACTCTAGAACATCCCTTCAATATTTTTTAGGAATTTCCTTTATCATAGATAGGTTTCTGAATAAAGCTATTATTTGTATAAGTCAGGATTCCTTCAAGTGAATTCACTATATTCAAACAAATAGAAATGAATTATATGTTAAAAATGAGCAATTTTGCTCTGCTCCAACTCATATCTATTTTTAATTTTAACTTTTTCAGAGCAGTTTTAGATTCACAGCAAAATTGAAAGGAAGATGCAGAGATTTCTATATACTCCCTACTGAACATGTGTATTGCCCCCACCACGATTATCAACATCCCCCACCAGAACCTGTCTTACAAATGATGAACCTACATTCATATATCACTATCACTCAGAATCCATAGTGTATATTAAGGTTTTGTACATTCTATGGGCTTGGACAAATGCATAGTAACATGTATCCATCATTATCGTGTCACACAGCATAGTATCACTCCCATATAAATCCTCTGTGCTTTGCCTTTCATCTTTCCCCCAACTTCTGGCAACCTCTAAGCTATTTACTATCTCCACAGTTTTGCCTTATCCAGAATGTCATGTAGTTGGAGTCTTCTTTCACTCAGTAATGTGCACTTATGGTTTCTCCATGTCTTTTCATGGCTTGACAGCTCATTTCTTTTTAACACTGACTAAAATTCATTGTCTGGATGTACCAGGTTAAGAACACCATTTCATTATTGCTTCCAGATTCTGAATAAAGCTACTATAAACGTCAATATGCACATTTTTCTGTGCACATAAGTTTTTGACTCCTTTCGTTAAATACCACAGGCCATATTTATTGGGTCATATGGTAAAAGTATATTTAATTTTGTAAGAAACTGCTAACCCCTCTACCAGAGTGGCTGAACTGCCTTGTACACTCCCCACAATGAGGTCTTGCACCATGTCTCCACCAGCGCTTGTCATTGCATTGTTTTGGATTTTGGCCATTCTAGGTATTAGGTAGTATCTCTTTTAATTTGTAATTCCCTGATGACCTGTGACAATGACCATCTTTTCACATGCTATTTGTCATTTCTACATCTCCTTTGGTAAGTTTTCTGCTAAGGTTTTTTTGCCCATTTTTTTTTAATCAAAGTTATTCACTTTCTTATTTTTGAGTTTTAAGAGTTCTTTGTGTGTTTTGCATTATGATCCTGTATCGGATATGTCTTTTGCAAATATTGCCTTCAAATTTGTGACTTGTTTTCTTATCCTTTTGATGTTGTTTTACACTAAGCAGAAGTTTCAATTTTAATGAAGTTCAGCATACCACTATTTCTTTCATGGATCACATTTTTGGCGCTATATGTAAAATATCATCACTATACCCAGTGTCATCTGGGTTTTCTTGTATGCTATCACCCAGGAGTTTCATAATTTTGTATTTTATATTGGATATGGCTATAATCCATTTGAGTTAATTTTTGAGATAGGTGTAAGGTATATTATAGGTTCATGTTTTTGCTTGTGGAGTGTGTATATTTTCATGGCCTTTTGTTTTGGTATCTCCGTAGAGCTACTATAATGTGAAATCTCATAATCTCTTTTAAAACCACTTGTTAAGTGTATTTTAGCCAATTATAATTTCTTCAGATTAAATGGTAAGTTTAGAAAATAGAAGTTACTTATACTTTTCCTTAAATATACATCCATTTTGTGCTTTTTTAAACCCTTAATCTTTTATTAATATATAGTAGGGGATGAAGTTAGCTCCAAATCCCTCCAATTCATTGTTGAAGCAAATATTTGCATGTGCTACACTATAGGGACCTTTAGTCTGTGCTTGTCCTTGAACTCTCACACAAGTGTTATATATCTCATAAGTTAGGGACCACCTATGGTAGATTTGTTTCTTACAGTCCCTTCAAATAATTAATATTATCCCATCCTACAAATGGGGAAACTGAGTCTCAGGTTATTTGCCCAAGATCACTCATTTAAAAATGATGAGTCACACTTGACCCATGCTGCTTCCAGAACAACAGCTTCTACTAACAGTGATATCAATATGAAGTATTCACTCAGCAGGATGAGGAAAAAATTTCAGTTTGAATTTCAGAGATCTTTGACTCTAAATAATATCTGTTTACTGGAGCTGAATATAGCATATCATTCACTTTTATTTTTTGAATAGTTTCCATATTCCTTTAAAGATATGAACTATCATGGAAGTTCCCTCTAAAACAAGTAGTTTTCACCTGTAGTTGTGAGACCCAAATCTATTCTAAAATCCCATGTATTGAATTATCACCTACTTATACAGTAAGCTGTTAAAACAGACTTTCCTGTGTTCCCATCTCTGCACTGATAATGACCAATGATTGACCTGAGAAAGCAGCCTTACTTACAAGCCTTAATTTCTTCACCTGTAACTTGGAGATAATAATACCTACCTCAGCGTTATTATTGGAATTACACGAGATAATCAGGTAAAGTAGTCAACAATGTCTGGCTCTTAGGAAATGCTCAGGAAATATTAGGTGTGAGAGAGGGAGGGGGGAGTGTAGTATTAGTAAGTCTTCACATATTAGTCAAGCTATACAAGCTGAACATTCTGAATATCAAAATGTTAGTTTTAGAGTCCTCTTGATGTAATAACCACAAAGAAAAATAACATGTAAAGAAAAGGAAGTTTTTAATTAATTCAGTTAATGTTATCTGTGACCGCAAAGGAATGTTGATATATTGAATAAATATGCTAGTAGTGCGCAAAGGTTCTATTTTAAAATCTGTTGAGAAAGTATAGTAAAACAGGGCTTTAAGCTGAATCCAGATTATAAAATGCTAAGGGTTGCAAAGTTTGACCTATGTAAAGTTAGCATTCATAGAGAAAAAGGAAAGTGGGCAAGAATACCTTTTCTAAGCTGGATATATATAGTCATAGATTATGTACTGCCTCCAGAATCATTTTTTCTCTTTCTTTTTTAATAGGATGGCACTTTGGAATAAAGAAAAACTGTATAGGCATAGGTAGTGTATTTATTTGGAAAGAGAGTTTATGGAGCAAAGTTCCTTGGGATTAACATAATGTCGTAAAAGAAAAAAAGTCACTTCACAGTGGTAGTGACAGCAGCAAACCCAGTGCAAAGTGAAAGTTGCCATTGTACACAGGCAATCAAGAAATTATCAGTATCGCTTTGATACTTTAAACACATTTGACCTTAAATGGTGCTTTAAACAGGATACAAAAACCCAAGTAGTAAAATTCCAGGTGAAATCTAATAAAGAAAAGGCATAATTTGAAAATAATTGTTTGTATTTCTTTGAAGGAGATGTTGTTTCCATTCACACAGTTATTATAATAGATACAATTAATACTAATTGTGATTGCCTTTTCAAATAACTTAATTTGTGCTTATAACACATATTCAATATTTAAAATATTGAAAAGGGACAGGAACGAAACAATCATTATCCATGGATAATCATCTTCCCAAATAAATATATGTATATATACACATGTGTATATATTCTTTGCCCAACAGTGAAAAATCTCACCCAGTTTTTCTTTATAAACCTTTTATAATTCAGTAGTTAAATATTTTATAAATCCACTCATTTCTTAGACTAAAAAAGTAAAACTGCTGAGTTAGTATCCTTTTTTTTTTTTAACTGAGGTATAATGTACATGTCAGAGAATGCAAAGTTCTTATCTGTTCACTTTGATTCATTTTGACAATTGTATATACCTATATAAACAACATAGGCATAAGATATAGGATATCACAACACTCCAGAAATTTCCCTTTCCCCTTTTTAGCTAGTTCCTTCCCCACAAACACTCTTGATTTCTGTCAATTCAGGTATGCCTTTGATAACTTGTTTGCTAGATTACATTCCAAAAATTTGAATCATTTATACCTGTACCAGCAAAGTATGAAGTTGCTGGTTTCTCCTTACTCTAGGTATCATGTGAGTATGTATGTGTTGCAATGTATCATAGATAACAGATAATGGATATATTAATCTCTGTCAGTTTCTACTTTATATTAATTTGTTTCCTGGTAAAACTGAACTTTTAGAACATGTTAATATTTTAACTGGCCATTTACATTTCACTAATGTTGGAGTTTTTAACTGTATAGCCTAATATAATTTTTTATTTCTTAATTTATAAAAGATCTTAACTATTATGATATTATTTTTGTTTATATGTTTTTACTGGCTTGTCATTTCCTTACAATTTGCTTGTGGAGGTTTTTGGGTTTTTTGTTTTATTTTTAAGTTGTTTTAAATTTACATTTGCATTAAAATCTGCCAATCTTTATCATCAAAAATGATGTTTCATCCTTTACATCTTCATCATCCCAGGCTTATATAAATAACCTGGTTATATCTTTCTTTAGTATTTTTAAGATTTATTTTTTATTTTTAATTTTTATCTTTACCTGAAATTAATTTGGTATTTATACTAGGTTAATGTTATAACCATTTTTTTCTTAATTGCTAACAACCATAATCAAATAACTCTGTGTTCCGAACTAATTAAATATGTCCTTTATCTGTTGGATAAAGTCTTAAGTATATTTTGGGGTCCATTTTCTTAAGTTACATGAATTTTTCTTATATTCCTATGCTAATATCTCATTGGTAAATTATTATAATACTATGTAAAATCTGGTAAGGCAAGTTGGGCCTTTATTTTTCAACACTTACACTTTTACTTTAAAAACTTCATTAAGCAATTGATCAATGTGCTACATTCTTGTTTTCTGTTAGTTAGCCACACCTGGAAAAAAGCTTAGACAATAGCCCATGGATTGAATTAAAAGGCTCCATTATTTAAAAGTGGCCTTTACCTGAATTGTGACCTTAGTGCCGAGGAGAAATAACCAGTCTTTAGACAAATTCTATACCTTGAAAGGAAAGAAAAAGACTGCATGTGGATAATAAGTAGCCTGAGGAATAAAATCTAGGATTTTGACTTGCCATTTTCTAGTATACATATATAAATGTTTTTATGAGTTTGATCATAATTTTTTCCACCTCCATGTTACTGAACAAAGCACAAAGAATTAGCAAATTCATAAATAACATCTCACTTTCATTTTACAAGTGAATCCCCAAGAAATCTAAAAGAGCCATGTATAAATACAGCCACAAAATCCTCTTACAAAGACATTCATTAAAAATCTTTCGATTATCTGTCATTTTAAATTATTAATATCCCTTCTCTCTGGTGTTAATGTACATCATCAAGTTACTGTAGTATTAAGGTTTTGTCTTTGTGTGCAGATAACTCAGTTGACCAAAAAAACTAAAATACTGAGGCTCGAACTGTTTTTTAGTGTAGATAAAAATTATAAGAAGAAACTTTTACTTAACATTTACAAAGAATCTTTTTTAAACCTACAAGCTAAATATTGTTCTTATACCCAAATTTTACAGGGAGGATCTAGGGCACAAAAAGGTTAAAGAATTTGATCAAGATCACATAGCTGGGAAGAGATAGATCTCAGAAATAATTTATCAACCTCTACTCAATTGTTTGATTCTATTTGTCTTTTAAGATATCTCTTATTTGTGATTTTGTACTGTAGTAATTTCTCTCACCAGCTAGCTTGCATGTTTTTCATATTTTCTAATAAAGCACTATTGTCATTAAGCTGTAGCACTAAAACTAAACGAGTGACTTCAGGGCTTGATTAACTCTTGGTCAAGCATTGTCTAACTCCCTTTAAATCATGGAAGATGTTAAATCCATACCCCTAGTATTATAATCCCTGTGTTATTTGAAGAATTAAAATTCAGAAAGTCATCAAAATGTTTAATTTGAACAAGAAGTTCCTTCCACATTTATCCACATAGAAATATAAATAGTAAAATGCTTATGAGTATGGAACTTGGAGTCAGATCTGAATTTGAATCCCAGTTTGTAAATGTACTAGCTGTGTAATCTTAGACAAATTGCAAAGCCTTTCTAATTCTTTATTTAAATGTAAATGAAGTAGTAATAGTACCTTCCTGATAGGTTAGTTTGTGGATTAAATGACATACTGTTTTATAAGTATTGAACCAGGTATCTGTAACAATTATTGCTTAAGAAATGTTTTGTTCTCATTTTGATATTGACATTGGTATTTACAAGAATTAATTTCTCTATATTTGGCTACTGTAGTAGATCTTTTGAGGTGCTGACTGGAATTTATGCCATTTCTATAATGTTTGACAGCTTTTTATGTCATTTTCTTGTAGTAGTGGTTAACTTTAGTTTCTCTCATAATTCTTAAAATACTGATTAAAACAAATTTTGAGATTTGATAGTCTTATTGTGAACAGTATTGTCTCACTGATAAAATATTGACTTATAACTTGAGACCAATACTAAAATATGGGCGAGTAGGGAAAGCTGGAGGAGGCACCATATACGAAGAAACATCGTTGTAAATACAACACAAAGCAAAAGAATATCATCACTTTGGAGAGCATGGAATTATAAGCTTCATGTAATATAAATATTTTTATTCTTTCCTCTCTTAGCCAAGTTCTAAAATGCTAGTGATAAAACGAAGCAAGAAGGAATAGACTAGTTCCCCTGGTTACTGTTCATTTTATACAGGACTATAAATAATGCTGCATAGACCATCATGCTTCTTTATAAATAGGTTCTTGTCAGAGTTGCTGATCTTGGAGAGATGGTTATTTTAATTCTAAACCCTCTGTCCAATCTCTGAAGACACCTCTTCGTTGTCGTTGTTGTTTTTTATTCCTAGATGAGAAAACTCTGTGTTGGCTCGAGCTTCCATAGTTTGTCCTGAAATAAGTTTCTATCATGTTAGGGAAGTTTGCTTTGTCCATGAATTCATTTTGAGAAAGATGGGCAGATAGCCACGTACCCAAGCTGCTTACCAGACCTTTCTGATTGGGAACTCCATCGTCCTTCTGTTGTTTTGTTAGTTCACTCACCATAAATTAAATGTTATTGGCTGAAAAAAAAATGTTATTGGCTGAGTAGCTGGTTAAACTCCAGGGCAGGTGTAAGAATGCATATTACAGATTTATTCTGGAAAGCCTCTTAAATCTTTCCACCTGTGGCCTGCTGAGTGCTAAGCATGTGAGTCAAAAACACTGAAAAACTGTATATTCCCATGTTGCTGAAGATATTTTGAAAATTATATCTTTCATATTTGCTCCAACAATAGTCAGTATTTATAAAATACACACTTAGAGTATTTTTTTCTTCTTAACTAACGAAAACAAAAGACTTTTTTAGGAGTTCACTTTTCAAAGTCCCAAATGGAAGGGGTGATACTAACATTCATTCAAAGGTTAGAACAAAGAAGGCTTTTTCATGTTAATAGTAAACAGTAAAGAAATTCCAGGGGTTTTCATCTTTGTTTTCTTTTTGCAAAGACAAGTGTCTGTTTTTCCCTTTGATTAATTTACATACTCTGTTTCCCTATATCCTTTTTGTTGAAGAATTTTTAGTTTTTCATTCTTATTTTCCCTCTGTCAATTTTTAAAATCTCTCTTCTGAGTTTCCTCCATTTTCATCTGCATTTTTTCTCTGCTTCCTTTAGGTCAGTGTTTCTATTTCCCATTGAGTCTTCTCTCATCTTCAATTTTCCTCAGTTTCTTTCTCTAACCTCTTCTGGTTCTCACAGTCATCTCGGTCCTGTGTGGCCCTATTCTGCTATTCGTGAAGAATGCCAGTGACCTCATTTTCCTGGACTTTTTCTTTATAACACACTTTGATCTTTGGACTCATTCATGTTTTGTCTGTACCTGTCGCTTCATTTGAAGTACTGTGAACTCACTATCTACTTCGTCGACAAGGGTCACACATCTTTTTTTCACAATGCTGGTACTTTAACCCTTTAATTTCTTAATTCCTAAGGAGACTAAACATTTGTGAAAAGAAAACCCCACTCATAATCAGATGATAAAGAAAAGCCCCAAAATTAAAAATCCATAAGGTTTTTTGTAACTAAATAGAGTGATTTATTCAAGAAATGAAGTTGGGACAACCAGATAGTCATTTGGTAAAAATAATTAAATTAGAACTTTAACCAAATAAACTAAAAGAAATTTATAATTTGGTAAAAAGTAACAATTGAAAAAAGAACTGTAAAAATGCCAAAAAACAATATATGTAGGTAGATAGTTACATGGTCTTAATGTAAGCAAATACCTCTTAAGTGTGACTTTAAAGACAGAGACTAAAGACAAGAGATAAGTGAAACTCCATGAGAAAAAATTAAGAGAAATAACAAACTAGAAAACACACTTGCAATTTATGTGATAAATAGGGTTTGTGCTCTTAATATATTAAGAATTCTCACAAATCCACAAGAAAAATATGACTGCCATTTTTTTAAATAAGCAAAGCACACAAACATATCACAAAAGAAATAAAAATAAGTAAAAACATAGGGGGAGGGAGGCTGAAAACAAAATCAGTCTAAGTACTAACCAAAGCCAAGTAAGGCATGCTGCTGATGAGAGTGAATTTGTATATCCTTTCTAGAGGGCTATTAGACCATAAGTATGATGTGCCTTAAAAATGTGCATATCTTTTTCCTAAGAATTCTGCTTGCAGGAATTAGTAGTAACCACTACTAAAAATTCTGTTCCAAATGATGGAAATATCCTAAACCCCAAGTGAGGAATTTATCAGCATGAAAGCTTGAAGAAGAGTTAGAGCATCACCTATATCAGTAATGTCTCTTTTCTGTCTCCTAGCTCCATTTTCCTCTCAGTTGGTCTCATCCATAGACAGGCTTCTCCCAGAGGGGTGGCAAAGATGATCTTCAGAAGCTCTGTGCTTTAAGTTCTAGACTAGCCTAGTAACTATATTTTAAGCCCAAAATGATGTTATCAGCATGAAAAGCTTAAGGAATAGAGTTAGGGCATGACCTATATGAGCACGGTTTATATGTAATACACATATATACAAAGTACAAAATACATTGAAATGATAATGTGTTTGGACCACACTTTTGCAGGCACTGTAACCATGTGAAGTAAATGGGGCATATGTATATTACCGTCCTCTCTTCACAGAGGCCTGAAAAGCAATGTGACTTTCCTGCAGTCACCTTTAGCAACAGAACGTAACTAAAGCCCAGGTCTTCTGCTTTCATTCCACAAAAGTTTCCATAGAAAATGTTTTATAAATTCAAGGGTAAGAGGCTGGGGGCAGTCGGGAGATTTTTAGGAGGAAATGGGAATTAACTGGGCTTTGACATAGGTCAGTGGGTAGGAGGTGGTTGGACATTCCATAGAAGTGAAATGGATAAAAGTATGCTAAAGCCCATCTCTGACACAGTGCAGATAAATTGTGGGCAAAACTTGAAAATTGTTTTGTCTTGCCAAAATGTCTCTTTGAAAATATAAAAGACATTTACTTTTCAAATACAAGCCTCTTTTCAGCCATCCCCTCCCCCCAAAAAAGAACTTAAACCAGTTCATTTAATTTTATCATCAATAGCTCCATAGAATGATAAACTTAAATAATAACCAGGAGTTTAGTTGAATTTCTTAAGAATTTCTGACTTAACAGAGAAATGAGAAGCTGTCAACTCACTCTACTAAAGTCTAAATATGTGGATGACAAAGTTTCATGTAGAACCACAGGGTCTTTCACCCAAGCAGAAGACAACTGACTGAGAAGATGATGTAGGTGTTTTCCCCCACTTAACACCACAAAGACTTAGCATACAGAAGACAAATGTCAATCTTCAGGCAGTTTAACTGGCCCATTTATATAAGTATTAGATTTGCATAGCATAAAGTTAGTAGTGGCAGAAATAACATTGTAGTAAAACTATTGTTTTAGCTTTTTTAATATTAGCCTTTTCTCTGGTATTGTGGGGTTTGAAAGGAGAGTTACAGCAGTGTATTTCAGTAGATCTGCCTGTTCTGCCCTCCACTCTGTCTCTGGTGACTCCTCTCACCCCCTGCACCTCTGGCCTACACCCCCATCCTTGTGTATGCATAAATAAATAAAAATAAATCTTTAAAAAAAAAAAAGAAAGGAGAGTTACCTGGAAAACTCAGGAGGTTATAGATATAATTGATAAGTTATTTGGAATTATGTCCTTATACTATCAAGGAGAAAGGTGAACAAAGCCAGAATTCTAGCCAAAGGTTTTAGAGGTGACTAGCTATCTCAAAACATGCATTACTCAGCAGACATTTATTGAGGGCGTTCCTCTTGCCAAGCATTGGTGAAGGCTGTTGGTACAAAAGTCAGTGAAACAGCCACTGTTCTCGAGAGTGCCTGAGTCTGGTGAGAGAGACCAAACTAGAGAGATGAAAGGATTCTTAGAAGACCAGAAGCGAACCTTATTCCTACAGGAGAAAGAGTGCTGAACAGTCTAGAAGCAGAATCAAGGACTGGTTCCCAGAGAGATGACATCTTAGTTACATGGAAGGAGAGAAGTGTTTAGTGTGAAGAGGGGAGGCAAGGAAACAGGAGAGAGCATGTTTTATTCAAGAAACTGTAAGTAATCTGGATGTCTAGAACATAAGATGTGATGGGAGAAGTTGACATAGGAGTTTGAAGAGGAAATCAAAATCCAAAACATAGAGGCCACATAAGAAACTTGGGTTTCATTGTGTAGACGGTGGGGATTCACTGATGGATTTATATCAGGAGTGTCTCATGACTAGACTTGCATTTTTTGAAAAATATGTATAACAGAAAAGACCTGGGTATCATCATTAGCCACAAGACAAGCTTAGTAATCTGGTGCCTCAGAGGAGATTGCTAGACACCAGCTTACAAAGGCAGGCCACGGGCCCTTGGCTCAGCCCCTCAGACCCCTGCTGAATAGGCTGGCCCTACCTAATAGCTTCCTCGTTTTAGGAAGTAAAAGGAGAAACTGGGACTGGTTCCAGGGCACAATGATTAAAGGCAATAAGGGGATACAAATTTACAGTGAAAAGCAATTGCCTTTTTTTCAAGCACATGTCCACCTAAAAGAAAGGTGTCTTTTCCCAAACTCTCTCCCACATAGCTCAAGACATTTTTAGAGCTTCTCTTTTGGAATTGCTTAAAAGGCCAGCCTGGGGACCACACAAATAATCATTCTTGTCTCTTTAGAGTTGCAATTTTTTAAAATTTTGTATTCCAAAATAAGCACTACCTAATCTGATTTTTCTTTTTTAATCATACTCACTAGACTTAGACTGAATTAACTTTTGATGTATCCCTAAAGTTAAACCTATCTTCACAAGATGAAAGTTTGTTACCTCTAAAGACGGTTATGAAAGTACCTGGCCAACTACTTACCAGTCACAAGTTTCTTGACCATAAATCTTCCAGATGTCTGTGAAATAGGAGTGATAATATCTTTCCTGCCTAACCCATACAGTTATTTGAAAATAATACCAGACATGTGAGAGCTTTTTGTAGAGCACTATGGCAGTGGCTGCTCTGGTTGTGGCCTCCCACTTTGCAGGCAGTTCCAAAGTGTACATTTGATCTGATCTCTGTGTTCATTTCCCTGTCCATTTAAAGAGTCATGTTTGGCTTTGTGTCCCTAGTGCCTGACATTGGGTTCCATCCATAAAAAGCCCTTGGTTGTTTGTTGAGTGAATAATTAAGCCTATCTCCTTGCCATATCCTCAAACTATATATAAAACGTGGATTATACACTTGAAATTATTCAGTTCAAATAATAGGCTTAGAGGCCACTTAAAGCTTCTTCAAGTACGTGCATAGTTTGTCATTAGTAACCAGATGTTTTTCATCTCTGAAGGAGCAAGAACAAATGGCTGGTAAAATCAATCTGCAAGTGTAAAAGTTGTTAAACTTTGGTACTATGATCTTAAGTTTGGCTGTATTTAAAATTCACAAGGAGAAAAAATTAAATTACTGATGCTGAAGCCCCATCCTGGAACATTACGTCAGTACCTGTGAAGGTGGAGGCCTAGTAGTGATTGTTTTTTTAATTGTCCAGGTGATTCTAACATGCAGCCTCCCTTTGATGCAGGGCTCTAGTATTAGACTTTAAGAATCATTGCTTTAAAAAATCTCCTGTCTAGTTCCAAGCTAGATATGACGGGAAAGGAAAGGAACACAAGGCATGCTCCCCTGTCATCTGTGAGGAGCAGAGTCAGCCACCACAGACAGGAGTGCAGCGGGAAAGCAGGCTTCTGTGTGCTGAGCTCTGGGGACTCCTAAAGAGGTGGGCTTGTGCCAAGCATCAGACTTTCTGCAGACCCGCTTTGACATTTTAGAACTTTATCATAGAAATAAAAAACAGTCCCTGCTCACAAAAGGAGGTCAAGTGTTAGTTTAGCAAACCAGTTAGCACCAGCCAGTAGCCTGAACAGTACCAAGGGTCTGAAGACTTTGATTCCCAGCGCAAATCACCGTGCTTAGCACTGGAAATATAACTGAACAAGACTCACTCAACCTGCCTCAAAAAACTGACAGTCTGTTCACAATTAAGTAAACAGGCAATTACAGAATGATGAGAGCTGATGAAAGAAACAAAATGAGGTTGGTAAGAGGAAGATTCAGTTGTTAGAGTATTTTAAGGGTCAGGCTCCAGTATTATGGGGGGTTGGGGAGGTGGGTGATAGGTTAGAAATGGTCTATAGAATTCCCAATGAAAAAAGATAGTTGTTTACTTTATGCACATAAATAATTCAAATATATTTTGCTCAGAAAATAAATTATTAGTATTGTTAAGTCTATATTTAGCCATTTATGTGTAAGAATGAGTTCCTCTCTTGCATTCCTCATTAATATTGCTACCATATCTTTCTCTTTCACAATTGAGGTTCATCAAATTCCAAGCCCTTTTTAAAAAATCAGGTGTTTCCTTTTGTTTATAATTCTGCGGAATATCACGCACAAAAAAAGTCAAAACACAGTCTCTGAAATGGTAAGCCTCCGTTCTGCTGTGACACACTAAAGTCAATGTCCTTATTTGAGAAGCTGAGCTGATGTCACATTTTTTATTAATCAGAACTGAATTTTTGTCTTTGCCTGCAAGTGAACAAGTTCTCAGTTTTTCATATGTAAATGATCAGTGTGTAATTAATTCCAAAAAAATTGGCCCAAAATACTCTGGCTGGGCCAATTCCATGACCAGCCACAGAGTGGATAGTATTGAGTTATTGGGGCATACAAGATTGTAAACTACCAGACCCTTGTGTACTTGAATTAAGTATTTATTATAAGTCTGCATGTGTATTCTCACAGGAGACTGTAAAATGCGGGCATGCTTTCAATTCATGCAGACTGGGATTTATGGAGACACATAGGTCAGGAGTTTATTATGCTGAAAATCATAGTAAGTGTTTTGTTTTGCTTTTTAAAATGAAGTGAACGAAGCATGTTGAAAGATAAATGGGTGATGCATTTTGATTATGCTTTTATTTCTATTAAAGATTAAATATTACTGCTGAGTAACCAGCCATGCTAAGTATTATGATATTAAAACTGAAGTAGTTTGTAAGTTGATAGCCCCTTCTTTCCTCTGGATTTAAGTTTGTTATTAATCAAAACGTTGGACTTGTTTAATGCAGTGGTGTACGAAGCAAACAGTTGAAACAGACAGCTACTTTAATTTATGGCTGTCTGTTTTTTCAGATTTGTAGGAAAAAACTTTCTCTTTGTAGACTTTGTGCTGTTGTTCACATGTCTAGTTTTCATTTCTTATACCAGAGCCAACTAAATCCAACAGTTCTAAAATCCTTTTATGACATAGAAAGGAGGAAGGTAGCTTTTTATGTTTTTAATTGACACATAATGGTAAAGCAATTTTTGTAACTTGGATGTCCCTACTAGAAATGGATATTACCAAAAAAAAAAAAAATCTGTATTGGAGCATGACTATTTTTAAAATAGAAGAATGTGTATATGGGAAGGTGTTAAAAGATATTCCAAGACAGTGACTTTGTTGTTTACTGGCAATATAGAAATAGTTGAGAACAATTTTAGAGTCTTGCAAGTCTTTTAAACTTGGTCCTCATCAGTAGTAATGTACATACCATTTCTAAAGAGCACCCTTTGTGGAGAATACAGCACAGACTAAGAAATGCCAAAGAAAAAGACGACCTCTCAATATCTGAAATAAAAGGCTTGGTTTCTTACTTGAATAAAGAGGAACTATGCTTTTAGGCACAGTCTTTCTGAGCAAAGCAAGTTGCAAATCTTAGAGTTTTGGAGTCAGGGATTGTTCAGAGGTTGACATCAGCCTAAGGAATAGCATTATTCAAGAGAGACTGGTTGGCTTTCTGAAGCGTGTTCACTGGAGTGAATCCACTACTCGTCAGCCTCCTTTCAAAATCATGAGGCTGTCACTGATGAATTCGCTTTCAGAGGTGTATTTACTAAGTCAGTGGTCATTGATCTTTTAGGACTAGGTGAGTCATCATTAATTAATTAAATCCAGTTTGGTCACTTGTTACCATGTCTATGGAACTATCAGCCTTTTTTTAGGGGTTGGGAGTTGCTTTATTCTATTATTTAAACATGGTAGAACATTAAAGGCTCCAGAAAATCAGACTCAAAAGAATCCATCTAAATAATGATCCCATGATATATTTTCTAAATAAAGATGTTTACTAAAACAATGAAAGTATATAAAAGTCAGTTCATATATTGGGATCAGTTATGAAATTCGATGCAATAATGCACTATTAATAATCACATACAGAAATGTGAATGTGACTTACCTCATTTGGTAAAATAAAATAGACTCTACGTCATCCATAATCTCTTGTATTCATTGCGTTCCAATTAGTTTTTCTGAAATAGAAAGAAATGGGATGATAATAGAACTCAACTTGTCAGCCCTGATGAACAGTAGCTACTAAACCCTTAGTAATTATAGTATCACCAATATTGTAACTTCTCATTTCCCTCCCCAAATCTTTCTAGGTTTCTTTACAATCTGATTAGATCCATGGATTTTGTCACACGAGTTTATTTCACTCAGCATTTATACCATCACAGGCGGGGAAAAAAGGTGGGGGACTCCTGTTAGTACCTGCTACTTAAATCTCTGCTTATGTAGAGAAAAAGAAATTAATGTGATATTTGGGTTTCATCTGGAATTTACAACTGACATATGGGGAGTGTTAATCCTTTAGGCAATTTAGTCCTATCTGCTGTGATAAAAGAAAAGTGCTAGGCATGTCTATTTTCTATTTTAAAAATTGCTTAAATAACTAATGGGAAAAGCTTAAAGAGTTTTGTTTATACATAAAAATTGGACTTCGACTTTGCTCGTTCTAAGTTTACTCAACTCTTCTGAAAGTCCATCTCTTGACTTCCTTATTTATTCCTGACACCTCCTAATGGGGCAGAGCTAATTGCTTACATATTTCCCTGCTGCTAACGATAGCCAGCTTATGACCACTTATGATTCAAGCACATGTTGATACCTTAAGACCAGTAAGTATTTGATAAAATAGGAAAGCAGGATAGTAGATTTGCTGTAATCAACAGTAAGAGGAGGAAATTAGTTCATGAAGCTATGCCAAAGGCTTAGTTTTTAGTTTCCCTTTGTAGTTAAAAAAAAAAAAAAATTGAATCCAGCAACTCCCCAGAAAAGGGAGTCATAACACCATTTGAACATCACTTTAAAATTTTCTTAACACATTCCCTACTCTTGACCCACTCAACAATTAAAAACAAAAAAAAAGTCAGATAGGACTGGTTTATTGTCAGATTTGCTCTGTACTATGGCTCATTCTTGGCTAAGTGTGCTCTTTAAAAGAAGCTGGAAGAATGTTCTCTGGATATAGCTTAAGGAATACTTCTGAGTAGAACTCTTCTAACCTCCCTTGAGGGAAGGAACCTCAAGGGAAGTATGAGGTAAAGAGACTCATTACTAGAAATACAAACCAACAGAACAAACCCCAGACATGTTTTTTAAATTTAAGTGTTTTCTAAGAAGTTGGTTTCCATGTGGTATGAGCACCAGCATACAATAAACTCATGTTGGTGCTCTGTACCCGTTTGGTTCATTATGCCAAGGAGAGCGTAGTATAGAATTTCTGCTTTCAGTTCTTCTGCCAAAATCACTGAACCATCTCTCCCCCTATTTAGGATGTCGCATGTACTTCAGTTTGAAGATAAAACCAGAAAAGTGAAAGATGCAAGCATGCAAGACTCAGATACATTTGAAATCTATGATCCTCGGAATCCAGTGAATAAAAGAAGAAGGGAAGAAAGCAAAAAGCTGATGAGAGAGAAGAAAGAAAGAAGATAAAATGAGAGTAATGATAACCAGAACTGTTGGAAATGTGCCTGCAAAAAATGGCCCCGTAACAGCCATTGTTCCCAACAGCATCACTTAAGGGTGTGAAAAGAAGTATTTTTGAACCTGTTGTCTGGTTTTGAAAAACTATTATCTTATTATGTGAATTGTGGAATGACATAAGCAAATACTTTTGGTTACTGGTGCATGCTTGTTTTTTTCCTAATCGACATTTTGTATTTCTAAATCTGAAATAAAATCACTTTCTTTCCAGTTTACGTGTTAACGTTTGCAGACTCTGTAAGCCTGTTTGTGTGTCTTACCCTAAAATATATAAAGAATTCATTTTCAAGATTTCTTTAAGAAGTTCTTGCAGGAAGAATATTTGAGGGAAACCTCCCTGGCATTCTGCTAGCACAGTACTAACAGTATAATTTAAGAATTAAATAATATAAAAATTTATTTTGTGTGTTTTTGAATATAAATATCTAAAAATAAGTCAGATGAGTAAGACTCAATAGCCTCATGCCTTAAATCTTGAGGAACACCCAGGTGAATGATCACATCTGCTTCGAGGGTTTTATGGATACGGTCAAAATACTACCACACGGTGTAGCATCAGCCAAGCCTGTGGTTCCCACGGTTCGGAGACACCACCTGCCGCCCCCTCCTGCCTGCCTCAGCACCGCGCCCCCTTCCAGCAGCAGAACTCATTAAGAATTTAGTTTCTGATGACGATCAGAATACAGGTTATTTACTATATATATCTCTATTTTGTCGGTTGTTTCTAGATTCTGAAAGCTAAAATTATACCACCAGCTAACTTTTAGTTGCCTAATAAAACCTCACCAACCGCATCTTTGCATATAGGCTCTCTTCATTTCACCCTTTCAAACATAACCCATTAGGCTCTCTCTAGAATACTGTTCTCAAAAAAGTAGTCCCAGACACTACACTACAGCAGCTGAAACGTGTCTGGGTGACTTGTTAAAAATGCAAATTCTTGCAATACTCCTGGCCCGCCCACCCCTGTCAGACTACTGAATCAGAAGCTGAACCTGGAGGATTGCCAGCCTGGCTGCCAATGATTCGATCTTTGGCAATATTTAGTGAAGCTAAGGATGGGTCTATCTACTGATCCAAAATTACAAATCCTAGGTCTGTACCCTAGAGAAATTCTCACATTGTTCAGAGATTTCTCTAAATATTTATAGAAGCATCAAGCAAAGAATGGAAAAAAATAAGTAGTTGTATATCCACACTATAAAATATTTCAGAGTGGTAAAAATCAATAACCAGAGCTATAGGTGTTAGCACATCTTAATGTAAAAGGAAACCATCTATATAAAAATTTAAAACACGAACAGCATGATATGTTTATGGATGTACACACACATAGCAAAAGTGTAAAACATTAAAACAATGTTTATTTCTGAGGAGAGAAAATGAATACACAGTTGACTTCACTTGTACTTGTAATGTTTCACTTCTTAAGGCAGATTTGGTGTGTACTCAGTCCTCATATCATTCTCTATACATTTTGGTATATTTGAAATAGTTCATAATTTTTCTTCATGATCATATCTAGAAGCTGAGGTGAGAGGACAAAAGGACTCCCAGTACTAACAAAAACCTTTTTTTCTCTCTCTCTTTTTTTTTTTTTTTTTTTTTGCTTCACTAAGTTGAAGAGTTTTTAAAAGAGATATGATAGAGGTTCCTGGGTAAATGTCAACCCACTCAAAGCAGGGTGATCAAAGTCAACAAAAAACAAGTAAGTTTAGAAGTGTGCCTTATCTTATCCTCAGCAAAAGTTGAAATATCAATTATATTAAAGTTACAAAGCAAAATTTTATTTTCCAGACTCACAAAATCTCAGTTGTTATTATGAAATGTATTACCATCAATCAAGTCTGTTTGGACTAAGTACCCTGTAGGTTTCTCTACCACTCCTTCCTCGAATGTGCCCACCTTTTACCAGATTGGTATTATCCCAAGAAAGAGGTACTGCCACCTCCAAGACACAAACCAGAAGAATAATACTTGTAGGTTTCAAAAGCTAACTGAATAACAAAATTAAACATCAGATTTTATAGTTGAATGCTCATTCAACAGAGATCACAAGAACAGAAAAAATTAAAATTCCACAGAAATTAGAATATTATCAGAGTAATCTGACCATGGTAGTAAAATTTACTTTCAAGTTAATAATAGCAATAACAAATTTTAGAAAGCACACAAGAACATTATTTGTTAATACAGTACAAAATATACTTATAGTCATCTTTGCAAATGTCATACGAATGAGTCTGTGCCATAGGAATTGTAAAAACCAGTTCAAAGATAAAAAATGAAAGCATGTCTAGAAGTTAGCCTTTATATTTCATTCCAATTTTATATTTATTTGTATTTATTTTTCTTTTATGTGTCATGCCCAAACAGTATTATCCTGGAGCAGTGAAGTCTGGTAGCATTCTCATTCACTGTCTATGACAATGCCACACATTCTAGACAGCAAAGAAAAATGCGGCTCCTGGTAATACTTTTCTCATCTTCTGATGAATTTTTTTTTTCACATTGAAGCTGTTGGCAAATTAAAACAAGCCCTAAACCAGTCCTTTCTCAATTTTTCTCAATGGGGAATTGAAGTAAATACAAATTTTCTAGAATTTTTAAAGGTGACATACCAAAACACACATTGTCACATGTTCACAGCTCTCTGTATCCTCTGAGGCCACAGTCAGTGATACATCTGCTACATCTAAAAATGGGGACACTATAGAACAAGGTCATTAAAAAGTGTGAGGAGATGAATGGTTTGCTGCTGTTGTTTTTAGAACAAGTTCAATAAACTATGGAGTCCTTATCAAACTGTCACAACCAAGTTTCTTGATAGGATCTGACGTGTGAGGTACATAAACCTGTTCTATTGTATCAGTGTGGCCTGTATGGACAAGGTTAGATAAATGCAGAATATTGCCCAAACATGCTGTTTAATCTTGGTGATAACAAGAAAGAAAATGGAGGTGTGAAGTGAGTTACCATTGAGGGTGGTATCAGTATAAGCAATTTGTATGTACCGGGTGTGGAGAAGTTAAGAGGGGTTACATTCTTTAACACTGTCATTCACCAGAAAAAAAAAAAAAAAAAAGGCCAGGTCTGGTTTCTCTGCGGCTTTGACTGTTCTAGTGACTATGCAGTTTATCAGGTAACTTCTGTTTACTAGAAAGCAGAAGGTGTTCCTATCTCATGCATATTTGACCCCCTTTCTTTAGCTTTGAATGAAGAAAAGCGAAGTGGGAACTGTATTTTAGAGAAATTCTTTCTAATAAACATTTGATGAAATTTGAATTCCTAAAGAAACAAAATGCCGAATCTTACTAAGATGGGTATATGCTGTTAGAAAGAATACTTGTTTATTCCCCAAAATCCTCCTCCCCAAAGTTGTACATGAATTTCTTTGTCACAGGTGCTAAGAGTTTCATAAATCCCCATGGAGAGCTGTTTTCAGTAGTATGTTGTTAAACTGGCTCCCTGAAAGAAAAAAAAAAAAAAAAGGAAAGAAAAAAGTCCTAATTTGCAGACTGCAGATTTTTACTATATAAATTCTCCCAGCATGGCTAATTTCAAGCCACCAAAGATAGCTCCAGTATGCAACTGGTTATATTTCCCAGCTTTGTTGCTAGCTAAAAGCTTATATATTAATTGATACTAAAGAACTCATAAAAGTTTTTAACCTTTTTCCAAAATCAAAATCTCCATGCCTGTCTCTGAATACTTAACACAACCTGATCAAGTGAAAAGTGCTAGCAAATCTTCATCCTATGTTTTTATTCTAGTTTGTATCTCTAAATTCTCTGCTGATGGAGTTATCCAAAGTCACTTAGCTGCCCTCTGCTTACTTTTTTTGTCTTAGTTAATCATATGTTCAATTCAAGAAGCAACTAAATAAACATCACAGGGAAAAAGGAAAGGGAGGAAGAAAGGGAATGTAATTATAGTTCTATAAATTATTTCCTATAAGTGATAATGTACAAATTCATCTTTTGATTTTTTTAAAAGGAGGAGATTTTGCATTAGGGATGGAAAATCCTGCCTGGAGAGAAAAGAAATTGGACTCTAAATGAAATGTAGAAATCTGGTCTCTCTTCCATATCTGCTGGGAATTACTCTTTTAAGGTTAGATCACAGTATTAATTTATGTTACTTGATCCTAAAAAACATCTTCTGGAGGTTTCTTCCGAGCACGAGTCAAAAAGAATATAGCTGGGTTTTTACAAAGTTATTTTCTCATACCAAAAGTGATATGATTGCTGAAGTTCTGGGACTTTTTAATAGTCAAGATAATTTAAAAGTAGGAAACTTTTAAGTGAGTTTTCTATTTATTTTGAAAATTTAATCTAGTTGGAGTTTTATTATAATATGCAAATGCTCTAGTGACATTTGAAATAAAGGATAGAATGTGCAGAAAAATGGCTAAAGTGTACGCTCATGATTAGGTCTCGGTAGTGGTAAGTAAACTTAGAATTTGTGAGTTTCCTCTTTTTGTGTAATATTTGTAAACTTTTTCATTTCCAGCTTTTTGGGAATGTGATTATTTTATATTTTATCTCTATTCGTAAGTTATATTGATAGTATAAATGAGTAGACTAAGAATAGGTACTCTCTCCCAAGCAGAAAAAAAAATTCAAGTTACTTTTTAAAATAATTGAGAAAAGTTAACCCATGATATTACCTGAGGCTTATATACATTTCAGAGTGAGATTTCATAGTGTCCATCATGTGGATTTCATGTCCCGTTGAAGCTGACATGTCGAAAACAGAGTTCTCATCTACACTTCTTGCCTCCACCAAGTCAGCTTCAAATATACTTTCCCCATCTCCCTTATAGGCAATGCCATCTTTCCAGCTGCTCAGGCCAAATAGTTTGGATTCCTGACTTTATCTCACACCCCACATCCTGTGTGTCATGATATTTTGCTGGCTCTACCTTCAAAATATATCCAGAATTTCACCATTATTTAACACTTCCCTCTGCTACCACTGATCAAAAGAACTATCCACTTTCATGCAGACTGCTAACTAGTCCCATAACTAGTGTCCGAGCTTTTACCCTTGTTTCCCTATAATTTATTATTAACACATTAGCCAAGTGAAGTCTTTTAAAACATAAATCATATTGTCACATGAATCTGTCCGAAGACTTTCAGTAGCCCCCCATTTCATTCTGAGTAAAAGCCCATATCCTCACAATGGCCTCCAGGACTCTAGGTCACTGTCTTCTCTTCCCCTCAGTCTCCACCGCCTATCTACCACCCTCCCCTTCTCTCACTCTGCCCAGCCACACTATTCTTCCTGTTCTTCATCAAATGAGGCAGGTGTGGTCCACCTCAGACACTAAGCTCTGGCCAGTGCCTCTGTCTGCAAGACTTGTCCCCCAGGTGTCCGAATGGGTGGCCAACTCCTTCAGCTTCTTCATTCTGCTCAAATGGCACTTTCTTTATGAGCCTGCAACAACCCCTCTGCTTTAAAATTGCAACCCATCTCCCCCCCACATGTTCAGTCTCTTGTCAGTCACCCTCAGGTGTTATATTCAATAGCACTATAAACTCGCGAACACTTAACCTTACTAACTTATTAAACTTTTACAAACAACCCTATGAAATGAGGGCTCTCGTTACCATTTTACAGATGAGGAAACTGAGCCTGAGAGAGGTTAATTATTTACTTATTAAGTAATTAGTCTGCCCTAGAATACTGCCTATATCAGTTTTGTTACTATTGTTCCAGTACCTAGAATCATGCCTGACAAATAGTAAACACTTTCTATTTGAATAAATAAGCAAGTACATTTTTTAAAAAGTAACCACTATAGGGTAATTCTGTATTCTATAGTTTAATGTCACCATCATTTCATAAAGTTAGGAAATTTTTATATTAAAATGTCAGAGCTCTAACACTGGCATAAATTTAGCTTTAGGAAAACCTCACAAGTTAGTCTTTTTTTTCACCTTAACAAAAGACATTTTGTCTCAGATTTGTGACAGACCAGTTTGGGGGAATCACTGGTCTGTAGAAAACACATTTCTACCTATATTGCTTCCTTGAGAACTTTTTATAGAAAGCAATATTTTAATTCCTGTGACTTCAAAGAACTGAGTGCCAACAAGTAATGCGTACAAAGCAAAACTGTAAGACTTCAGATCTGCAACTGATTTAACAGGGAAATGATACAACCTCTCCTACTGCCTTCTGCTCTCTTACATGGGAACAACAGCTGCCTCAGCCACAGAGCTGGCACCTCAAAATACAGACTAGACAAGAAAACCAAGCTTTTACACAGCTTATAATGATAAGAGCTAAAATTTAATGGATACTTACTTTATGCCAGACACTCTTCCAAATGCTTTCTCTATTTTAATTCGTTCAATCCTTGTAAACATCTCTACTAAGTAGGCTCTATTATCTATCATACAAATGGGGAGGAGGCTTGAGGCTCAGTGTGTTAAATAACTTGCCCAGGTCACACAGTAAGCAGAGGAGCTGGCATTCAAACTAAGAATGACTTCCAGAGTTTCTGCCCAGGATCACTTGGCTACCATATCTTTCACTACACAAGCCAGATTGCTTTATGGTACATCTTATATTTGCCTAAAGAATATATAAGCTAGTGGAATAGAGAAGGAGGACAATACCCAAAAATGAGAACAGTGATTTCAGTTGAATAGAATTATATTTGTAACAACAAAGTGAAGGAGAGAATGGACCAAGAGATCTGTTTAGTGATTTATCTAGACTTGCTTCCTGGCAGAGGAAATTTTGACCATAATTTGGAAGGAAGGGAGAACATGGCATCAAGGAGACAGGTCATGTTCCAGGTGGAGAGAACGTTGTGCAGACAAGCTATTAAGACGAATGTAGGAGACAGCAATGTATCTATGCGATGCCAAAACATCTGGTCCATTCAGTTGAAAAAAAAAAAAACCTCCTCCAATGCAGTGAATTTCTTCAGTCAATCCAGATGTTTGGCGTCTTGTAGACAAAACATCCAGATGATTAACTGAAGATTTGACAGAGTTGACTGGATTAACCAGATGTTGTAGCATTGTATAGATATAGTGTCAGGACGTTTGCTTGGCTAGAGTGGAGTCCAGCTGTAAAGAAGATAATGGCCGAGGCAATGAGAGGGGGCTTTCGAGAAGAGACCCTGGAACATGGATTAGATGCAATTGGGAACTGCTGCAGGAGGAGTGTGATGAAAAGATGCTTAAGAAGAGGATTCTAACAACTGTGAAGAAAAAAGTGGTGAGAGGAAAAGTTGTAGACAGGAAAGAGGATGTTAGGAGAGTGCAGGTGTGTGTGAGGTAATTAGAGCCTGGACCAGAATCAGGCTTGGGAAAGCAACAGGAAGGAACGGATCTGAAAAACATTAGAGAAAAAGAACAGGAAGTCATGATGGACTAGACAAGGGAGTGAAACCACACATCACCCCAAGACTGGAAGCATCGAGGCTGGGAAAGCAGCTGCTGTCAGTCTCACCACAGTAGTAAACCAACATGGAATTCCCAAGAGACCTCTCCCCTCAGCCTCCTGTCCAGAGACCACAGCCAGGCCCACAGGCAGGGAGAACTTGGAGACCACAAACATAACTCTTATATAAGCTTCCCTCATCATTTTAGAGGCACGTCAACGATGTCCCTTCAAGTTTAATTTCGAGATCAAGAATGATAGATTCAGCTTGTCAGGTAGATACAATGCAGTGAGTTTCAACTGACAACATTTCAATGACATTTGCTTTTATGTAGCATATAATGTAAACTATAATGTATAAGAGTGTGAGTAAATTCAATGAGATTGTGAGTGACTACACGGCTCTTACATTACTTAACAGATTAACATTCAAATAGCCTGTTTAACAGGCAAAAATTAATGAACAAATTCAAGAATTTACAATATGTATTTTTAAATTTTCAATTTATGAAATCTTGGAATGTTTAACTCTTGGTTAGATATTTTGCAGGATTTCTAAAATTCCAACTATCTTATAACAATCAACCATACTTTTGAAGTCACAAATTCCAATTTACTATGATTCAAACTATTGTATGATAATGTGCTCCCACTTACAAAAAAATATTCTAAATATTTCTGCAATTCATGGTTTTTCAAATGTTTAGTTTCAAATATTTTCAGCCTCAGGCTTAAATCAACCCACACCACCAGTTGTGTGCTTTCTATAACACATCCAGGTTTTCACCATCTATGTCCCTTCATTTTAACAGAGAAATTTCAAGAGAGTTCAATCTCTTTTTATTCAATTTCTCTCTCTCCGACTCTCTCTCTATTCTCTTTACCTTTCCCCTCGCCAGAGAACAACACAGAATGTGGAATCATAAATGTATTAATGTGTTTCAAAATCACCTTGGAGGAGGGAGAGATCAGGAAACCATCAGTTACCCAGACCTCAGAAATGACAAATCCATTTATCTGAGATGGGAGCCCAAGACTTTGTAGTTAGTTTGATTTTTAACCAGCTCTTCCAGCTAATTCTGATGCTTATTTTCTGAGAATCAGACTTAAAGAGACACTGTCCCAAAGCAAAAAGTTAGAGTGAAAATCACCTTTTGGATATGTGAATCTAAAATGGTAAAATAGATTCAATTTTTTTTTTCTTACCCAAGAATCAGTTCTTTAATGGTTCCTTTATCTAAGGAGCCCCTGGGTGAATTCACTGTGTTCTTTGATAAGCAGAATTTTTCACAGAAACTGTTCAAGTCAAGTACCCTTATGCCATCAACCTGAGAAGCCCAGAAGAAAAATAGGACAATGTGTCTGTTCTCAATTCACAGCACTGCCCACTACAGTCCTTCCTGAGCACACTGTTTACATGGTGGGGAATATAATTAATGATAGTGTTAAGTCTACCTGGTGCTCCAAGGCTAAGTGAGTCACTTATTTATCAGATAGAAAAGGAAAAAAAAAAAAGCACAGTTGGGTTCCCTGAAACAATGGGTGATTTATCCAGGTGTTAGAATATAACCTTCCCACAGCTATCATTTTATAAGAAATATCCCAGAGTTACTAGATAGCAAACAAGTTATTCAAAAAGTTAATCTGTGAAATTTCCCCTTCACAACATCAAGATTAGAGTGTTTATTTTTTACATAGAGTCTCGTAGGCACCTCCCTTTGGCACCACTAACCACACCTACAAGAATGATTAGTGGATTTTTTTCTGTTACGATGGTTCCATCTGCCTTAGATACAACTTATTCTCTTTAACGTTTCCTCAAGGACATAGAAAAGAAAAGAAATTGGGAAAATTTTATTAAAGGTCCTTCATGACTAAAGGTGTCACAAATGAAAATCAAATTTACTTTTAATGTGCTTTGAATATTGCTTTCAAACACATCAAGGATTTCATATGTAAATCAGGTGAGTTTGATTTAAGCCTTAATTCTTACCCACAGACCCATTCTCCTGAACTTTCAAATCTATCCACCTATCCAGCAACCATAGCAAATAGCCTAGTGGTAAGAAGTTAGGATAAGATCAGATTGTTAAAAAAACAAACAAATGGGCCTCCCTGGTGGCACAGTGGTTGAGCGCTGCACTGTGGAGCTGTTGGCAGCCACGCGATGCGAGTTCGGCACCCGGCCGGGGAGAATCCCACATGGCGCAGCAGACCTCTCCTGCCTCGCCCACTGCTGCCCTCAGCAGTGTATTTCTGATCTGCCTGTTCTGCTCCCCACTCTGTCTCTGGCGGACCCTCTTGCCGCCCCTCGCCTCTGGCCTGTACCCCAGCTTGTATGTATTAATAAATAAATCTTTAAAAAAAAAACTTTTAGGAATTTTGATCATATATAAAGAACTTGCAACCTAATACAGCTCAAAACAGAGAGAAAGATTCATTTCTAGTGATTTCTTTTTTACCTCCTCACATAAAATTATTGGTCTTCAGCTCTTCATCCTAACCATAGTACTGATAATACTAAGAAACAAACCACTTCTTTAGAGCATTTCATTGAATCTACTACTTTAATATCATTTATGTTATGGAATGTCTTTTGAGCATTGTATTCTGGCCTCCCTCCCCACAGGGCCACTGAGAGCCCAGATGAGGTCTTTGTGTGAATTAGAAAAGGCACCCCTTTACTTCCATATGTCAGAAAATGGTGGTAATACACTGATCGGTTTGAAGACACATCACAACATCTGCAAGAAAAATTGTCATGACAAATATCAAATTATTGTTGCATCTGACGTGAATCATGTCCCTTAGCTACAGCACCTTGTGCAGTACTTAGGGCACAGCTGTGGGCAACCACTCTTTCTCCTCACCCCTTCAGCATCCCCTTCTCCATCTGCTAGCCAATCCAAATGTTCCTTACAGTCCTATTGAAACTCTATAAAACTGTTCTCTCAAAAGTCATTCAAGATATACTTCCTGACACATCCAAATCCATCCTCTTGGAATCGTCTCCTCACATTTTTAATCCTGACTCTCTTTCTACCTGCTTTACCAGTAATTCTTGTTCTGCTCCTGTTTTCAATAGATTCTGTTCTTACGCTCATCCTGAGGAATATGCTCAATACTTCCTGAGATAAAAAGTTCTTGGAGCCGAGTCATTTAGCAGGTGGGGCTAAAAATTCTTCCTGTTCCATATGACCTAGTCCTTGCCACGCCACTATTTCCTCAAGCAAATATTCCAATCAAATGCTTGTCTTTCTGTACATTTTGGGCACAGTCCCCTAGATTTAATGATGAGAATCTGTAACTTGGCTTATATATGCTGCTGCATCTAACCTGCAGAAAACCCATGACCTATTCATGAAAAAAATCTGGAAGTTCAGACTCCACTATAACCAAAGAGATTTCAGTGAATCACTGTCTAGGACCACAAATCTCTGTCTCTGGCCCTCAACCTTCTGTAGCACTCTGAGGAAGACAGTTCTTCACCAAGCCTATAATTCAATGGTCACCCAGTTAGACGAAGAACAAAAACATTCTTCCCAGTCTTGTGAGATATATGAATAGCTAAGGTCTCTCTCCATTGGCTGGTGAAAATTCCAGGTTTAAGAATGAGGTCTGCATGACCTACTGTGCTGGGAGATGATCAAGTCCCCAGATGACATTCTGGTATAGTCCATGACCTACTTTCCAGCTCCTGGGGTGAATCCTCTTTATACCATGGAATATGTATTTAGTATTTAGTACTTTAAAAAAAAACTTCTCTCTGCTAGCAAGGTTTAACAATGTGCTAGGATCTCAATTGCTCTCTCCCCCTTCCCTCTCTCTCCTCTTAAAATTCCCAAAAGATACTCATTTCAAAATCTGTGGTACCCAAAGAAGTCTTTCAACATCTGAATGCTTGCATACTTTGCATTTTATCCTACACTATCCTTACTGTTTGTGAGTAAAACATCTCAACTGGGGGGAGGGGGATATTTTATTTTTCTATAAGTGCACTTTTCTCTCACCTTCTTATATGATGGAAATGATAAAAAAAATGACTTAAAAATGTTAAAGTATCTTCAAAAAACAAATGGGATTTTGCCATTCTCAGCAATTGGAGCACAGGGGAAAATTTCCCACCCCACCTGGGTTCTTCTAAGTCTAGACAGAGAATCAAATTAACATCAGACAGATTAGTAGGAGAAAAAGCCAAAATTTAATAATATACGTATGGAGAATTTACATGATTGTAAATTCTTAAGAGTAATGGACTGGAGATATTTATCTTGTGTTTAGGGACCTGGGTCATCGAGGAGAAGGGGTGGACGGAAAAGTTGACATGACAAACAAGTAGGTGGTGACCTCATCTTCAATCTGAGAGTAAAGATGAGATTCACAGATAAAGAGGACATATTCAATTATAAACATACACCTGATGATACCCCCTCAAACTTCTAAGTCATAGAACCGAGGGTAGTGCTTGCCTTTTAAGTTAGGAGAAAGGACAAAGACAAAAAGCTCCAAAGGCCTTAAGAACTCGTCAATAATTTGCGTTCTTTAAGTATGCAGAGGCTCACAGAGCCTTGATTGACATTTACTTCATAAATATCAAGTGACACTGAACATATTTAGAAAAGCCTATCGAAACCTTTTGGGGAGACTAACTCCACACAGATAATATGATACGGACAAAGTTGACATTTACATAGTTATCCAAAATTACTAGAGGGCTAAAAGATAAACTTAATTGTCATTGACCTAATATGAGAAAACTGCTTCTATGATAGGACAGCTTAGATGTTTCAGAATCTGTTGAAAGGTGGTCCATAGAAAAATAAAATTTCAATTCCTGGTTTCCTTCCCTGAAGAACCCGGATAAGGCAGATGCTATAGAATACACAATTCCATCTTCCAGAGTGATTCTTCACTCATTAACTTTTCCAGCCAGCAGTCTGGAAGAAGCCAACAGGCAATGGAGTCATTCAGTAATGTCCTTCCCACTGCCAAGATGGATTCATGCTGGAAGATTTTACAACTGGTGAGTAATCAGTAGTGCTTACAGACACTCCAATATCCCTAAGGTGTGATTATTTTCTTACGTAGATTTCTGTCATCGTCCTCCAAAGGGTGCTTTGTCATTTCCTTTGCTCTTCCCTCACTGGATGATCAAGTTCATATTACACGGGTGACATGGTTTCTAAGTCATTGCCACAATTTCCTTCTCAAACCATATTGGTATTTTAGAGATACTGCTAAAATGAGGACTGCCCTAACAGAATTATACTCATTTCCTTTTAAATGATTCCGGGAAGGTAATGCATAGTTATTAAATTAAAATGTAGTGCCTAAATTATTAAATTAAAATTTAGTGCCTAAATCCATCGACTTGGTTTATTATGTCCCGATCTAATCCTCAGGTTGATATTAGGATGTAATGGGCCTAGTAAGCTCTCAGACTACAAGGAACCAAATTGAAACAAAAATGTTAAATATGTCAGATGTGATTTTTCAAATCAATTGCACCTTACATCTTTTAGCATTGAGTAGCATTTGTTCTCTAAGCTTCTCTTACCACCACTTCAACTCTTCAGCTTGTATTTAACTCCATTCTGGGGTTAAACAGTCCTAAGAAATGAGAGATATGCCATCAGAGTTCACACTCTGAAATGAAACAGCCTTATATTTAAGTTTTGTCTCTGCCAATAACTAGCTGAGAACCTTTGATGATTTACTTAAGCTATCTGAGCTTTCCTCATCTGTGAACATAGAGTTTACCTCAAAGGATTGCTGTATGTATTAAATTGGATGATACAAAGAGTTTAGCACAGGGCTCAATAAATACTAACTATAACGGCATTTGTTCTATTTGTTACTATAATAAATATAGTAATATTTATTACTAGTATTAGCCATGATACAAACTTTAACTAGAGCTAAACTAGTATGAACTCTTATCTAACACTGTGAGCTCTAGGCTCCTATAGCTCCTCTGAGTTGGCTAAGCTGGAATCAGTGGGTGGATGCTTCATCTCTGAGTCTCAAGTCTAAAGATCATTACCAACAGCAAGACTAGAATTTGAAAACCTGGGCCAAACATATATCCAGACACGCTGTGTGTGCCTAGGCTGAGTGCTGACCTTAATTCACAGTAGCCCAAGTCATAAACCAAGGGGCCAAGCTAACATTAGAATCACCCAAGAGACAGATGTCTGCCCCAGTCCCAGTCCTGGAAATCTATATTTTTAAGCTTCCTGGCTAATTGTGAAGATAACCCTAGTTTGAGAAGTTCTTGATTTTAGCAGCTACCAAACATTCCTCTCTGTTCCTCCCATGTCTTGGAGCTGGATTATCTTTGTTGAGCTACATTGTGATTGCTGCTGTTTCTCCTAAACCACAGTAACTCTGGTTACCATGAGCTCTAAACAGGTCACAGGGAATCAAACCCTACTCCCCAGCTCCAGCCCCTTGGGTCCAAGAAACAAAAAAGACATATTGAAGCCAAAGAAATGCAATCGAAAGAGCACTGGGGTTGTAGAATCAGTAGCAGCAAGTGTGGAACAATGGCTGTGAGTTCAAAAGATTTAAAGGCCTGAAACCCCAACAGTGATCAAAAGCAGATAAAAGCCCTTCTCTCTGCCAAGGCAATCTAACATGAGGCAGCACTGACAGTACTGGTGGAGTTCATAAAGCAACCCTAGTGAGACCTTTGTTTAGTAAGAGAAAAGGGGAAAAGGAAGAAAACAGGAAGATTGTGACAAGCCTTGATGTGATTAAAATAAGTCAGCAGGGCAATTTAAGGCTGTGGGTATTTCTGAGGGGTGCCAATTCTAGTTTCCAAGTTGGGACCCAAACTCTAGCTCTATCACCCTTCATTTCCAGATTCCAAGTACTTCCCTACCCCCTGCCCACTGGCCCAGAGCCCACTAGGCCATAGGGTCACTGTTTAACATTTGCCCAATAACCTAGACAACAAGCACAGGAAGGGGGAGCTGGGGCTGGAGCTGCAGGGACTCCCTGGGAGCTCCTCGGAGACTAACCATGACACCAGTTGAGTCTAAGGATCTAGTGTGAGAGAGGAAATGCTGTGAAGGCAAGATGGAGGTCCCTCTCGTGCCATCTGCTCCTGGGCAGCCTTCCCAGTTCTGCCTTCTGAGCAGAGTCCAGCAGCTTCCCACTTAAAATTCTTCAAGCCATCCTCCTGCTTCACCGGCCTCAAGATACTATCTGACCTCACCCAAAATTCAGCTTAGAAGTTTTTACAAAGTACATTTATATTCATCAGACCAACACATATGGTCCTCTACCCTGCAGGTACCCTTACACCTCAGAGCCTCCTGGGCCCCTCCTATTACATTCTTTTCTTCTCAAGGGCGCTGACAGCTTTCAAGTAAGTTCTCTCCTGGGATCAGTGTGAGGACTTTCTCAAAAAAAAAAAAAAAAAAAAAAAACTGATGGCATTCAAGGTTCTCTACCACTCAGAGAGGCTCCCCAGGAATCAGCAATCCTATTAGGAAATGCTGCTCCATGCATTTGTGTTTCCCTGCTGTGGCTCCCCTCAAGAGTTCCAAGAGTTCCGGAGAACATCGCCTTCCATCAGCTCAGGGTCCCTGCTCTCCGGCAGCAGTTGAGCTGGAGAGCCTCCCAGCTGCTTCCCAAAGCCACAGATGGCAGTGTGCTA
The DNA here is from genome assembly GCA_004024925.1 of Scalopus aquaticus. Lineage (NCBI taxonomy): Eukaryota > Metazoa > Chordata > Mammalia > Eulipotyphla > Talpidae > Scalopus > Scalopus aquaticus. The sequence continues at coordinate 50,504 of PVIJ01008594.1, forward strand.
ACAATGGAAAGAAATTGTTAAAACAATTTTAATAAAAATTAAATCATGAATAATATGTGACTATAATACAGATCCCATTAAAACAGACGTCTGTAAAACCCTGTACTTTAAAAATAAGTACAACAAATGCTGGCGAGGATGTAGGGAAAAAGGAACCCTCCTACACTGCTGGCGGGAATGCAAACTGGTCCAACCACTATGGAAAGCCATATGGCGTTTCCTCAAACTGCTGAAAATGGAGCTTCCATATGGCCCAGCAATACCACTTTTAGGAATATACCCAAAGGACACAAAAATACTATATCCAAAAGGATACACGGACCCCTATGTTTACTGCAGCACTGTTTATAATAGCTAAGATATGGAAACAACCCAGATGCCCAAAAATAGATGACTGGATCAAGAAGATGTGGTACATATACACAATGGAATACTATTCAGCATTCAAAAATGATAAACATATGCAATTCGCAGTAACCTGCATGAAGCTAGAAGGGATCATGCTCAGCAAAATAAGCCAGAAAGAAAGAGAAAAACATTGAATGGTCTCACTCATAACAGGAATACAGGGGAACCAAACAAGAGAGAGATACCCAGCAAGGGAGGGGGAGGATAAGGGCTCAAAATGGGGAAGAAAAGAGCACAAGAGATGATGATGATGGGTCACGGGTGAATTGGTGGTGGGTTACCCAAGGGGAATACACAATGTAAAAAATATAAATTAAGTAAATAAAAATTTTTTAAAAGAAATAAAAAGCCAAGAAATAAGGAAAAAAATTAAAAAGTACAACGGCCTCTTTCTCTAAGTGTCTTCCAATTATGGTCCAAGATCTAATTTACCCTTTTTGGCTCTGGTACTGGAACAGATCTCGGCCAAACAGTTGTCTCACCACTGTGGTGATAGTCATCTTTAAGAGCATTCTGGATTCGAGACCAGGCACAGTCGCAGTACAGAGTGAATCTGCCCTGGGCGGGTCAGCAGTGGCAGGGTGGCGGGGTGGGGGGTCGGGTGTTCGGGGCAGGAGTTTGGGGGCAGCTACGCAGCAATGCGGTCTGAGATCACGTTCTCGTCTGGTGCCCTGTGGTCTCAAGCTGACGCGAGTTCTTTTCAGGATTTAGTCCTGACCTCATGATTAACCAGCACTTTCTGCTTTTCTTGGGATAACATCATCCGTGCTTAGTGATGGCAGAGGCTCCTCTGAAGGCTCAGGTCAGAGCAGGGTCCTGGGTCCAGGGGGCTGTCCCTTGGACCCGCCCTGCCCACATGGCCCTGGCCAAATCTGCATGCACCTGCTGGTGTCCTGGGTTTCTGGGGGTGCCTATGTTGTGTTGTGCTTGTTTGTTTGGTTTTGTTGTTGTTTTTTGCTTTCACCATCATTCAGCATTTCCTTTCCTCTTTTTTTCCCCCTCAAAATTATAAAACGTACTCTTTTACAAGTTGGAAAATTATAAAGAGAAAATTCTGGTCTCAATAGCTGTTAATAGTGATGCATTTCCTCTCTCCTTCTGCCCCCCCCCCCCCATCAGGTTGTAAACATTGTTCAGCTGCAGGGTTATCATATACCATTCTGTCTGGTATCTTTTTTAACTTGGTACTGCAGCAAACATATTGTCCATAATTTCAGCAAGCCTTGCTTTGAAGCTCATAAAGACTTTAATGGATGTGCTGGATACGTAAATACTATTTCTATTTATGAACATCTTCCATGTTTCCAATTTTTGCTAGTTCAGAGCCCATCCTTGCAAGCTCCCCATGTTTGCCTGGGGTGTGAGTTGGTGGAGTATATACAAGACACAACTAAGAATTTCATCCCACATATGTTCAAGAGTAACAGAAATTTGGAAACTTCTCTTTTCTTTGTTGCTGATGATGGAGAACCAGGGCAGGGGGTCTGTTGCACAGCGCAGCTGGGAGAGCTTTTGTGCCTGTGAAATGGGAGGTCACAGACTACACTCTGTGATGGAGACAGGTGGCAGAAGGAGGATGCAGCTGCCGCTCACGTGAGAAAAGAAAGACCAAGAAGACAATAACCTGATACCTAAGAGGGAAATCTCCCCATAAAAATAGTGATTGATGATTTTTAGACCATTGATGTCAAACACTGAGTTCTAATTTTGATTACTGCCTCAATACATTATTTGGGAAAACTCTTCTCTTTTCTTTCTATTACAAAAAAGAAAAAGTCAGGGTCTCCCTGGTGGCGCAAGGGGTTAAGTCTCAGCACTATGAAGCTATCAGTAGCCACTTCAGTAAGAGTGAGTTCAATCCCTCATCAGGGAGCTAACCCACGTGGCACAGCAGAACTCTTCTGTCTCACCTGCTGCTCCCCTCAACAGTGTATTTCAGTCAATCCACCTGTTCTGCTCCCCACTCTGTATCTGGTGACTGTTCTCACCCTTCCTCCCCACCTCTGGCCTACATTCCAGCTCTTGTATGCATAAATAAAATAAACGTTAAAAGAAAAAGTCAGAGACACACAAGAGACAGAACGACAGAATGAGGCCTAAGTAAAGGAAGCATAGCACCATAAAAAGTGCCTTTTGATTTGTCCCTCTGTCTCTGCTTTATGAAACACTATTACAAAGTCTGTGTAAGGTTCTAGACAACTAGGATAAGTGAGCCCATGAGCCACCAACATCTCTGCGAGCTTCTGCATAAGCCTACTTCTTATTATCTCCCACAAGTCACCTGACTGAAAGTTGTGGTAGTGGAAGGAGTGGTGGAAGAAAGGTTAGTGGCTTGAGAATAAATTCAGACTTCTGTAGCCTTCTATTTAGAAGGTGTTACACACTCATTTGTTGTCTGGTTAGTAAAGGGCATGCAGCCCTACTAGGTTTGAGAATACTAAAACACTGTGGGCCTCTGATTGACTTCCGGTGGGAACTGTAACCCAAGAGTCAGCAGCAGCTCTCAGCATCTCCCTCTTTGCTCCATCTGGGGCATTTTCCCTTAATGAGAGAAAGTATGGCACAAACTCTTTCCAACCAAGCAGTTTTCTCAAGCTGATTACCTCTGTAAGGAAAGCTAAACTGCCCATCAGCTACCATACCCTTCCTCTCTTAATTTCAGTACACACCACAAAGCAGGCAATTTGTCATTCACACATACTTTCCCAAGTAGCCGTCCATCATTGACCCAGCTGAGAACTAGCAGTGAAGCAGTGATATAACTTCAGAAAGGCAGAGACAGGCTATGTGGCTTTCTTTTCTTTCTGCACTCAGAAGTGATGCCTGCTTTTCCCCCTGTCTTCTTTCCAGAACAGTTCTCTCAATTGACCAACAGCCATGCCCCTCCTACTAAACAACTCGCCCCACCTCCATTGTCTTCATCTTAGGACAGGTCACCAAGGTCTCTCCACAGGCTGATATTTGCTCTATGCGTAGAGGAGACCCAGCTTTCTGAGGGTGCAACTCTAGACCTCGCTGCCGGCAACAAACCCACCAGCTCCTAGATCTCCTAATCTGCTTCCTTATCAGTACCCAGGGTTTCTCACATCTTCCATTTCTGGAGGATGGTTTCCTTATTGCTATCTCATAGCATTGGGTAAAAGCCATCTCCATTCTGACCATACCCAGAGAGGTTGTCCCTCCCAGTCTGGGCTTTGAGCATCTCTTTCTACAAGTCACAGCAAGCATTTGCTGACCTTGCTGTGTTCTGCCTGTTGAAAGGTCACCTGCTCTTTGAATTTTTTCCACTCTCCTCCCAGTTATTTGTGATAGCCTCTCAGAAGCTTAAAAATAACAGTTATTTCCCTAGTGGTTTTGTATATTTCCATTTGACAAACTTTATTTTGTTCTATGTGTTTCCAAGGGAACAGAAGCCAAAATGGTTTATGTCCTCCTTCCTAGCCTGATTGATGCTGTCAGCCTGGACTGGTCCTTCAGCCCAGAGTGGGTACACCCAACCATAAGCTGAACCTTGATACAGAAGCTTTATAAACTACAGAGACAATAGACAGTGTTTGACTGTTGGAAAATCGACTTCGTTATACTTCCTCTAATAAAGGTTACTTTGTAAATAGATGTGGTAAGTCACTTTGCATGGATATGATAACAAAGTAAAAGTGGAGCATATAATTATGGACCGTGACACTATGTCCCATTTCTAAAATAAAACTGCTTGCAATATAAGAGGTGAAAATGGAAGGTAGTAATTAAAAGGGATACATTAGGGGCTTCCTGGGAAGGGAAATATGCAGGAAATATTCTGTTTGAGGATCTGGGTTACAATTACATGAATGTACTCAACTCTGTTAAAATGTATTTAGCTTTGTTATCATGCTCACATTTTCTGCATGTATGTTCCACTTCAATAAAAAGTTAACATAAATAAATTTTGTTGACGTAGGCAATTCAGACAATGAAAGCAATTTATTATCCCTTCATCAACAAATCTTGTTTTTGTGGCCAGTTGGTGTTCAGTAAGTACAGACTATGTACATATGACAAAAATGAATAAGATAGGGGCCTAGCTTCAAGGAGTTCACAGTTACAAGTCAGTTACACTACAAGTCAAAAGTGTTCGTTGAAATCTTATTTGTAGCAAGTATCTCATAATAATGTAAGATGTGAACAGCCAGGAGAAAATAGCTAAAGGGAATATGGAATTCTCTATACAATGTTTGCCACTTTTCTGTAAATTTAATTCTATTCTAAATTTAAATTTTTCTTTAAAAACGGTGTCATGAGGATGATTTCAAGGGAGAGATTATTTTTGGTCATAGGAATCAGAGATGACTTTGTAGAAGAAGAGATGTGTGAACTGGGCCTTCAGGGAATAGGAATGTAATCAAGGGAACAGGGAAAGATGTTTTCGTCTCAGGGGGAAATGATACAAGAAACTGTGGATTCAGTACCCAAGATATGGAAATGACCCGAGTACCCATCAATGGAGGGATAGATACAGAAAATAAAAAGACTATATAAAGAATATATACAATGGAATATTATTCAGCCACAAGAAAGAAAGCTTGCCATTTTCAACAACGCCGAGAGCTGGGAGGCATTATGTCAAATGAGTAAGTCAGAGAGAGAGAAATACTGTATGATATAGATTATATGTAGAATCTGAAAAAACTGAACTCAGAGAAATAGAGAGCAGAAGGGTAGTTCCTGGAGGCCAGTGGGTAGTAGGAAATAGGGAGATATTGAGCAGAGAGGGCAAACATGCAGTTATAAAGTGAGTAAGTTATGGGAGTGTTAATTAATGTTCAGTATGGTGTTTATAGTTAATAATACTGTACCAGATACTCGAAAGAGAGAAGACCTTAAAAGTTCTCACTACAAAAAGAAAATGGTAATTATATAGCTGGATAGAGGGATTAACTAGTGTTATAGTGGCAATCATTTTGCAATATAGAAGTTTTCAAATCCACCAGTTATACACTTTAAGCCATGTACACAATGTTATGTCAATTTCACCTCAAGAAGGCTGAAAAAGAAATGGTAGTGTGTGCAAGGTGTGTGTGGTGTGTGTGCATGGCTGTGTCACACTGGTGAGTTGGGAGCATGAGAAGTGTGCAGAGGGCTTGAATAGCAGAGAGCCTTAAAAGCAGATGAGGTGGCTCATGCGGTAAAGTCTCAGCACTCTGAAGCTATAGGCAGCCACTGCAGCACAATCCCCGGCCAGGGAGCTAACCCACATGGCATGGTATACCTCTCCTGTCTCGTCCGCTGTTCTCCTCAGCAGTGTATTTCAGTTAAATCGCCTGTTCTGTTCGACACTCTGTCTCTGATGAACCCTCTCACCTCCCCCAACCCACACACACCTCTGGTCTACACCCTCTAGCTCTTGTGTGCATAAATAAATAAATCTTAAAAAAAAAAAAAAAAGCAGATGAGGGTGTTAAAACTCCACTGATGCAGAAAAAGTATCTCTGAATGCAATGGAACCCATTATTTTATAATGAAAAAAATAAGTGGTATGTTAATTTGAAACCCACACCCCAAATAATATTTAAATTCCCTCTCAAGTCTGTGTACACTACCACAGAGCTAAAGGAATTAAGCTACAACTTTTATTGAGTATTCCCTGTGTACCTGGTAGTGTGATAAGCACTTTAGGCCTGCTATCTTATTTAATTATCCTAAGGTTCTTATGAAGCAGCTGTTACTATTTTATTTCATAGATATAAAATCAAGGATTCGTTTCCCACAATAGGAAAGAGTCATAAATATAAAAACAGATAGAGCCACCTGAGGTTTTATTTGTTTCCAACAGACACAAAAGTCCTAAACATCAAAAATAGATATAGCTCTTAATGCCAGAATGTGCTTCAGTGGTTGAAACAGAACTCTGAGTTAAAAATATGTTTACATTCACCTTTTATTTAATATTTTTTAAGCGAAAAGAGTCATCTGGGACTAATTTACATTCATCAAGACCTCATGGTCTTGATAAGCCCATTTATCAAATGTATTTTATGGAATAATTCAGACAAGCATGTTTGGCAGGCAATAATTATCACACAGAGTACCAAAAACGAGTAAAATCTGGCCTCCTCAGACTAGAGGAGCCGTGGCAGAGGAGAGCTTCCAGTTCACTTGTAAACTCCTGTTCTGTGGAGTCAGAGGCTACGCAGCTCTGCTGCAAGGACAAGAGGATGGACGTCCCAGCTCAAGCTGTGAATTTTTCCAAATAGTACCAAGGAAAATGAGAAGGATTTAACCTTCCTATCTTGGAGTTTCTAGAAGCATCATGACTTGCCTTCAAAGCCAAGTTACTATGTATTTGAGTGTCATATTGGCATTATCATTATGTTTTTCCCCTACTAAACATGTAGACAAAACACAACTGAGAAACAAAATAAGTTTGAGTTTGTCTTTCAATAAATCTCAAATCATGAGACATAAAACATTCATAAAAAATCCATAGTTTCCATTGAGAATTTCCTCCTTTTGCTGATTTTCTAAGACTGTCCTTCAGTAAAATAAACCACAAAACAATTTCCCCCACTTTATATTTGCTGAAAGAGCTTTAAATTCTTGACTGGAAATCTTATTTACCTTTAATTCCCAACAAACTGTGTCCTATACCTGACAGCCACAAGGTAGGAAGGCAGCCGAGGTAGTCAAAAAAGCATTTGTTCTTGATCTTGCCATTCAATATCACAGGGTGTGATGAAAACTGGAACAAATATGGAAATCATGGAGATGCCAGAACATTACATTTTAAAAATGGAATTATTTGAGTCAATCTGGAATGTCTGGTTCTTTTGGATTAGGCCTCATGGGTAGCATTGTGCTTCAATAACAACTTGAATTGGCTACCAGGATTCCAGAAGGGTAACATAATCTTGTACCTTTGTGGAGAGATCCTTATCTTTGTCTACTGTTAGCAGAAAGAGACTGGATTCTTATACTTTTCATGTTTCAAAATAAAAATGGTTCTAATAAGCTCCAAACCTGAGTGGTATTTGGAAATAAGAGTGGGAGGAGGTAATTTCTCAGGTCTTTTCAGTTGTTTGTGCTGGTCTTGATTTGAAATAAAGGCTCCGGTGTGAATCAATACCATCTACAACTACAAAAATATGGGGCTTGGGGGAGTTTCATCCTTACCACTTCCTCTTATTCGATTTGGCAATTTGGTGAAATCATCTCAGAGTTAATACTCCTGAATGTATGACTGAGACCTGCTGAGGAGACAGAGACACTAAAAAGAGACCCTGGCAGTGACTCAACTTCCCTTCTGGATCATGCAGCCTAGAACCCAGAGACACCTCTGCAAAGACTCGCACTGAGGGCCATGAACACAGCTAGTCCCACTTGTCCCCTGTCACCAACACACAAAGTGTCAGGGGTGTGTCCCACCAAAGTAAGGGGTTGGGGATAACCAAAGGAGATTACAACACATGAACAGAAGAATTTTAAACTGTGTCATCCAATGAAGGAAAAAACTACCCACCAAGTTAATGGGACACACCCAAACTGCTAACCTTGTTGACTTGTCTCATAGCAGGAATGAGTCCACAGGCACATTTGGAACTCTGGTGCAGCCCCCTTCAACCTCTCCCCCATGAGCCCCGTGGAGATTGGTCTAATGTAGATGTTCTTCCTCTTCTCATTGCAATACACATCTCCATGTCTGACTGATTCCACCTAGAAATTTCTAAGGGTCCATCAGGACAACCTAGATGCAATTCAAGTGTCTAGGGTCCTGTCCCCCTTGAAAGCCTTACCTCACTTTGACTTGGGTTGCAAACCTGCCTCAGAATTTTTCCACTTGGAAGAAGTGTATTCTCTTGCTTTCTCTCTCTCTCTCTCTCTCTCTCTCTCTCTCTCTCTCTCTCTCTCTCTCTCTCTCTGACATATTTCCTGCCAGACCTTTACAACATACAAGAACTGTAAGATTGAAGCAAAAAATATTGTCCAATCTCATGCCTCTCACCCTGCAATGTGCCTCTAAACCACCTGGGGTGGGGGCCGAAACTGAGCATCTAACAAATGCCCATGCAATGCTGCTGTTGCTGGTTCAGAGCCCACTCTGAGTAGCAAGGATCTTGTTAGCCTGCAATCCATATTCAATTTTCTTCAATTGCCCTGAAATATCTTAGACAGTTTTTTATTTTTCCTGATTCAGGATACAGTCAAGAATCATGCATTACGTTGACTGTCTGCTGGGCTTGATATTAGGCCGAGAATGTAAGCTTTACATTGGCTGTTCTCTTACACACAAAGATCCAGTGAAAGTTTTGCAATTTCTCTTTGTGACATTCGCCCACCCTTAAATATGTGGACAAGGACCACCCGCCCACAGTCTCAATGAAGGAAGGGCAGGAAAGTCATGTCTTGTCATCACGTAGAGGTGACAATGGAATGGCTTGGTTCTATTGTGTGTTTTTTATGCAAACCACACACATGGAGCTAGATTTCCTAAGGCAAATGCAGGGAAGCTGCCTTCCTCAGTTAGCAGCCCAACATTCAAACACAGCTGCAAAGAAGTTTTATTGTCCTTATTCAGTAAAGATTGTATCCATTTTCTCCAGAGAAATTTGAGTATAATAGTGTATACAAGCATGGTGACACCCACTGAGTGTTCAAATTTCATTTCCTACCTTCCAGAGTTTAGAGTTTGGATAAATTTAATACCTCCCAGAATAACTCCCCCGAGGGCTCCACAGGGTGGGCCACAGGACCTATGACTGCCCCAATCCCACTACACTGTACGGTGTGGACTCTACACTCCCCTCCCTCATATGACCATCATCAGTCACGTCTACTACTTCTTCATAGGGGCCATTGCTGAAATGTGAATGCTGGAAGGAAGGACTCCAGATTCATCCTTATGGGGAGAATATTAGCAAAGTAAAGAATCAGGAATTAAGATGAGCTAGTTTTCAAAGTTGATGGGCTGGGGAGGCTATTTGGCTTTAGGGGCTTCTCTAGAGAGGAATGGAGAAGCAGATGGAGTCCAGGTAAGTGGGTAGCAGAACAGATGACCTGGTACCTATGATGAGAGTAAACATCTCAAGAATGGAGGTAGCATCAAAAGGAGACACATTGCCCTAATATCAACACCCCTGCCATGCTCGCAGATGGCACAGGAGTTATTTTGTGGAATGAAAAACTATTTACTTTTAGGTTTTAGATCCTGAAATCATCCCCCTCAATAACTTCACCCCATATAGCATTTTTATAGGATTTTTTTAGCTTCTGCTTGAGAGTTTCCTATATATCGTCCACAATATTCCTGTGTTCCTAGAGAACACATAATACCAACTGTGTACATTCAACATGGACATCACTCTAAGGACTCTAGTCTCCAAAGCAGTCCTAAAATGGTAGTTCTAGTACAATCCCCATTTTGCAGATGAGGACACTAGCACACAGAGATTTAGTAACTAGAACAAGACTACGCATTTTAAATTGGACCCAAGAAGTGGGATTCCAAGACCACTGATCTTAACCACTACTCTAAACTGTCTCCCAAGAAGACACAAAACAGAACAATGGCTGCCTCACAGAAGCTTAAATCCTAAATCATGTAGCACACACATATATTATATACTTCTCAACCTACAATTTTAAAATTCATAATGCAATATGATGTACTTTTCTTTAAAATGTCTTGCTTTGGTATTCTGCTTTTCTTATTTTCTGTATTTTACTTGTGGTAGGCTCAGCACAGACCTCCTGGGGAAAGACTTGTGCCAGAAAGGAAAGATAAAGATTCCTTCCATAACTCACTCAGGACAGGAAGCTTCCCTAACACTGCAGTGGGGGATTTGAGAAGGGATTTATGGGGGAGGGGAGAGAAGGGTAATGGTAAAATACTGTCTTTGAGATGATGACTTCCAAACTGATAAATCTTGCCACAAGCTTTTCATTTTGATGTTAAATATATCTCCAACTTAAGTCCAACTAAAATACTTGATTTCCACCACTACTCCCCAAACCTATTCTTACCTACCTTATTAAATCATACTACTGGTCACCTAGTTCTTCAGGCCAAAAACACAGGAGGCATCTTAGATTTTTTGTACCCTAAAATCTGAAGTCATTCCATTGACAAGTCCTACTGGTTATACCTTCCGAAGATACTCAGCATCCAACCATTTCTCACCACTCTGCCACCCCTGTCACCTCTAGAGTCTGTCGCTAGTTATTATTGCACTGAATTATTGCACTAGTTTCCCACTTGAGCTACCTTCTAATCTTGCCAGCCCCTAAGCTCTTTCCACAAGGCAGCAGTGATCTCTAAAAGTATTGTTCACATCTCCCTGTTGAGAAACTTCTAGTGATCTCCCATCAGACTTAGAGTGAAACAGAAATTCCTCTTTTACCCAAACTTATCTTCTACCACTCTGCTCTTGCTCATTTCACTCTAGCCAAGTTGGACCTTCCGCTGTTCCTTAACACCCTAAACTTAACTTCCTAAATTAAACTTTTGCTTGGATTGTTTTTCTTTGTTTCCACACCTTTGTAGGGATTTCTCCTTAATCCTATTCAAACGTCACTTCCTCAGAGAGAATTTCCCTGGACATCCTTTCTGAAATAACTGTTTCAGCCCCACTTCCAACCATGACTCTTTTATCTCTTTATTTTGTACTATTTTTCTTTGAACACTTATCATTCCTACAATCACGTTGCATATTTAGTTGTTATTTAAGATTTGTTCTACTAGATTATAAGTAATATGAGATCAGGGTTCTTGACTTATTCACAATTATTTTTCCAGTGCTTATTTAAGTGCTGAATTAATCTTAATTTAATGAATGAATATATTCTAATACATCCAAATATGTTTTTAGATTCTCTTGCTGATATTGAGATCCTACTTCTCATTGTCTGTGATCCATATGCCTCATAGGAAACTCATACTTAGCATGTGGAAAACTGAGCCCCTTATTACTTACCACTCTCTTCCCCGGGCTGCTCTTACTTTGTCACCCCCAAGCTTGTTAATAGCATTATCACTCATTCGGGTCTGCAAGACAGAAACCTACATTCTGTTCTAGATTTCTTCCTCTCCCTGACTCCCAATCTGCTGCCAATTCCTGTCATTTCTACTTGAATAGGATTATGTTCTTACTTACAAACAGCAGAATCTACTCCATTTAAAGCAAGAAAAAGAAGGAAATTAATTATTAAATGATTAGGTAGCATATGGAATCTTCAGGAGGGCCCAAGAGCTTGACTTAGAGGCTTTGCAGATAGGAACAATGTCCAGGTCACCTGCCAGGTCACCAGTAGAAATTGTGCTGCTACCCCCACTGTTACCGGCCCCACAGATACTACGTCAGGATGAAAGGACTCAGCATCCCCCCATTATCCTCGTCAGAATGGATTTATATGTTATCCCTTTTTGTGTCCCTCTTTTCTAAAACAAAGTCCTGATGGATATTAAAGGGCAGAACCCAGATCTCTTGCTTGTACCACATCTGACAAGTAGCTTGGAAAAGTGAGTTTCTGATTGCATCTTTGAGGAGAATGTACTCACAAGCTGGGAAATTCCCCAACCATAAAAAGGGTGCTCAAGAAATGCTGGTCAGTTAACATTATTTTCTATTTCCCACATCTACGCCACCACAATGACTCAGTTCCAGTCCATAGTTTGTGGTCTTGACTAATGTGATAATCTCCTAGTTGGCCCCCCTGCCTCTTTCCTTGCCTCCACACTAATGCCAGAGAAATAGGTCTAAAAACAAATCTTAGCATATCACTCCCTTACTTGCTATTTGTTATTAAAAACTTAAAAATCCCTCTAAAGCTCTTCATTGCCTATAAATGAAGTCCAAACTCCCCAGATTTTCTTATAGGGCTTTTTGCAACGTGACCCTTACCCATTTTTTCAAGACCTCCCTCAGGATCCTGTGCCATAGCTTCACCAGACTATCTGCTCTTCTCCAAACACTGCCCATACTCTCCTGCTTCTGTTCCTTTGTACACACTCCTTCCTGCTCTTTGGAATGGTCCTCTCCCCAACAAATTCCTGATCATCCTTCAAAACTCATCTCAAGAATCACTTCTTCTCTGTTTCTACCCAGATCCTCATTCAGGACAAGACATTCCTAACTTGGCTTTCTACCTCTTTGAGTGCTTATTCTAGTATTATTATTAATATTATTATTACTACTATTATTATTCCTTGATTTGCTTCCACATCTGTCTCTATGACAGGAAGGAGCTAGCTTATTTATTTTTTTATTTCCTAGCCCACTGTCTGGCTCATAGAAGAAACAGTAACTTTTGGTTGATCGGTAGTAATGCTACTGCTGCTACTGCTGTCCATTATCTTCACCTATAGAACACTTACTATAGGCACTGGACTAAGATATATAAGAATCTGATGTAGCTAATGTATGTAAATTTATATTCCCAGATATTGTTATTTAACAATAACATAACATAAATCACTCTGTTACAAAGGTAATGAGTTATGGTGACCTCATTTTATAAAAAAAAAAATGAACCCTAATGAAGACACATCACTTTCCCAGTACATGACTAAAAACCAACTGAACTAAAATTTGAAATTAGACTTATTTCAATCCAAAGCCTATAATCTTAATCAATCCACTCTAAAGCCCCCTGTGAATAAATGAATATGTGGAAGAGAAAATAAAAGTGTGAAGCTGGGTCCCGTACTTCTATAGTTAGAATTACTCTCCAGCCTGATTTCCTTGTTTTTTCTTCTTTTATTATTTTACTTATTTCTGCATAAAATACAACTATTTCTTCTCAAGCCTTTAGAGATGGTACCTCTTTAAGGGCAAAAAAAAATCATATCTTTTTTTCATTTCTATGCCTGCTCATTTGCATTAGTTTCCTAGGGTTGCCAAAATAAAGTACCAGAAGTTTGGGGACTTAAGACAACAGAGTTATTCTCACAATTTTGGAGGTTAGAAGTCTGATGCTCCCTTTGAATGCACTAAGGCAGGCTCTTTTCCAGGTCTGTCTCCTAGCTTCAGAATCTAGCCCTCTATGTCTAGCAAATTGTCTGTCTAGCAAGTATCAGATACTCAGTTCAGGTTGGTTAGACGACCTTGAGGAACCCCGTGAGACTAGTCCTCTAGTCAGTGTGTTTAAGACCCTCCACTCCTAGGCAGGGGTGAAGTGGATGGCACTGTTTAGTGACTACATCATTCCCTGCTAAATCTCTGCAGGCTGGTGAGTTGAGAGGAGTGACGCTGAATGCAGGTCATCTTAGAAAACAGTCAGCATTTTCTCCCAGGAAGTGGTATAATATCCTGGGGTTCATTTGTAGATAAGGAGAACAGGATTTGGGCTGGTTGCTTTTATAGCAGTGGTGTTGAGCCAAGAGGTTGTAAACATGCCATCCTCTGGAATGTGTCTGCCTGCTTCACTTGGCAGATTCCTCAAGGACTGGATGAGCTCCAGCCAATGTCTGAGCCCTTGCCTCCTTACTTGGGGCCCATGAGAATCTATCCTGCTGTCCAAAGTCCACTCTTCTGTGCCTTCCTGTCCTGCCCCCAATGTTGGCCTCAGGAAAATTATTCTATTTTTTTAAATTTAGATACATATCATGTTGAGCATGTCTTAGATGTCTGGCACTTTGTTTCTTGTGACATTCAGTCATTGCCAGAATACCACAAAGCAGAGTTTTCATTTAATTGGGGAATAGCTCATATATAAAAATGAATAAATTTCATCTGTAGAATTTAAACTATAATAATTAAATGTGTCACCACTATCCAGGACAAGAAATAGAACATTCCAGTATCTTAGAAGGTTCTAACTAATTACTAATTACAGCACTCTCTTTTACTTAAAAGAGAAATAGTATCTGGGCCTCCCTGCAGGGGTTCAAGTCTCAACACTATCAAGCTATCACCAGCCACTGCAGCATGAGTTCCATCCCTGGCCGGGGAGCTGACCCACATGGCACAGCAGACCTCTCTTGTCTCACCCCCTGCTTCCCTCAGCAGTGTATTTCAGTAGAACCACCTGTTCTGCTCCCTATTCTGTTTCTGGTGAATCTTCTCACCCCCCCTCTTCCTGCACCTCTGGCCTACATCCCAGTTCCTGTATGCATAAATAAATAAAATAAATCTTAAAGAGAGAAATAGCATCTGAATTTTATAATCCTACTTAAGCTATTGAGGCTTCCTGCTGAGAAACCTACAGTTTGGTTCCATTTACTTGGGTTTTCTTTCACCTCTTTCAATAGAGCTCTGTGATTTCCTTCAAAAAGCACACTCACATTTTCTTCTTAGACTTTTTTTGTACATGCATTTGAGTGTTTCCATAGATGACTTCTTAAATACTGTGCATTGATGATGTATTGATACATATCATATTTATCACTGGTTTGTCTGGTCTTTCTGCAAAATTCAATCGTTAATCTTCAATCTGTAGATTCCTTTGGGTTTTCAAAGCTATCTTTTTAATTAAAACTTCAAACATTAAGTATGCAAATGATGGTACTTACCTGTCTTTTTTCCAATCTTTTCCAATTTTTGTCTTAATTCATTAAGTAGAGTTTACAGTAAAATATTAAAAAGCCAATGAGTTTCCTTTTTCTTTTTCTGGATCTTAAATAGGTGGTTTTCAATGTTTTCTTATAAAATTATGTTTTCTGTAGACATTTGGAGGTACTATTTTTCAGGTTAATTAAATCTCAATTTAATTTCTAGACTTTTTAAAAATTTTATCAATTTTTTTCCTGATTCATTTGAGCCTGGTAGCATTTTCTATTTTGTTTTATTGTTCTGTGTGGTGAAAAGATTTTGAACTAATAATCCAATTTTAATTTTTTAATTTACTATAGCATTTTTCAGATTGTCTCCTTGAGTCAGATTTTTTTTTAAGTTATATTTTTCTAGGATTCAGCCATTTCATCTACATTTTCAAATTCATGGTATAGAATTGTTTATAATGTCTTTTTTTACTTATTTTTCCATAATTATAGTTTTTATAAATTAGAGTTATGCCTTTCATAAATTAGTCTACTAGTGTTTATTTTTGCCTTTACTTTTTATTTCTTAAATAATCTTGTCAGGAACTGTTTTATTAGATTTTTTTTTCAAAGAATGAATTTGGGACTGTTGATGTAGTTTCCTTGATTTTCTTTGTTTTTCCCCTTTTACTCCATTGCTTCCTTGCATTTATTTTCTTTGCAGAATTATATAGGAATCCAGGAATCTTTTGTTTGGGGGGACATTTTAAGAAGTTAATGTTTTTCAGAAATGGTAAAGGAAAGAGGAAGAAAATTCAGCTTTTTATTGTAGATATTGAGAAGAGAGATTACTCTAAGCTCCACAACACAGTTTATAAGATCAGACCCGTTTTTTCCATGTTTTGTATCCCACTGTTTCCCTCCTCAGCCTTCATTCCAGTCATATTCTTTTGCTGCTGTTTTTGCAGTTTTTTTCTCTCTCCCTGAAACAGTCCCTGACTGATTTCTCTTCCTGTTTGCCATCACCTGAATAGCTACTACAGCATCCTTTACAACACAGGACTTTTGCCCTATTCCTTGCATTTAATGAAAATAATTCACAGCTGATCTAGTTTATCAACATGTTAGGTTGTTATAGGTTTTGTGGGTCTCAAGTAGGTCTTTTGTGGGCCTGGACTCCTCAAAAGAGCATCAAAAGGGTTTGCTTTAGGAAGTGTGGCTGCTGTCTGGCTACCTGTCTCTGTAGGACACCCAGCACAGATGACATACTTTGAAGGTAACAAGGAAGCTTCTCTGTTCCTTTTCATGTGTCAAGTGTGTGGCAAAGAGTCAACTAGCACCCTAGACCTCACTCACCATCAAATTCTCAATATGATTTTATAGTTTCCGCCTTAAAAAAATTGTATCATTTTTATTGCGGTAACATTGGCTTATAAATCCTCATGTGATTTAGTGGCACATCACACTCTTCTACCTTGGAAGCTCAGTAAAGCCACCCAAAATGTAAGCTGGAGATGTGGCTGCAGGCCAACACTGAGAAGTCTTCATGATTTTCCAACACCACGAGTCAGGTGTAACTGTCACGACTCTTCATGTCCTTCCCTCTCACTCTTCGCAGGCCATAGTTACTGCTTGCAGCAGCACCCTCAGGCAGCCACCCCCAAATTCAACCAAATGAGTGATGGGCTACTGATTCCACATGCCCAGTGAAGTTTCCTGAAATTTTGCACGTTCACATGTAAAACTGAGCCAACAGGAGTGAGGGTCAGCGAGAGTGACTAGAATCACTAATAATCTCCCAGGGGATTCTTTTGGCACCTTGGGCACCATTCAAGACTGGGGGGCTGCAGGTTTAATAGAAACTCCAGGACTCTGGGGAAGCCAGACCTGGTTCAAATTCTGACTCAAGTCACTCACTAGTTGTGTGACTCACACAAAGTAAGCATCGAGTTCCTTACTAGGTCTCCTATAAAATGGCAATGACAATAACTAATTTGAAGCATTGTTGAAAGCTTAGAAACAATTATATAAAGAGCTTAGCATGTAGTCAGTATTCACAATGACAATTACCATTAATAATAGCACTTTGTAGGGCCTCCCTGGTGGCACAACGGGTTGAGTGCAGTGCTGTGGAGCTGTCGGTGGCTGCGATACTAGTTTGATGCTCTGCTGGGGAGATTCCCACATGGCACAGCAGACCTCTCCTGCCTCGCCCGCTGCTCCCCTCAGCAGTGTGTTTCAGTGGATCTGCCAATTCTGCTCCCCACTCTGTTTCTGGTGAGCCCTCTCACTGCCCCATGCCTCTGGCCTGCACCCCAGCTTGCATGCATAAATAAATAAATCTTTTTTAAAAAATAACACTTTGTAGCCTTAGGTTTTAGACAGCATGATAGTAGACATCCTGAGAGCAAAGCGACCATCTTGCTAGGCCAGGGGATGGGGTGGGTTGGAGGTGGGGAGGGTTTGAGGGGATCATACCCTAGACTCCAGGGATTCTCCTGACACATTGTGAGGTTAATGGGCACATCTTTTTCAATAGTTTGCCCTTTCTTTGGGCAGAATTAGATTCCCCAGCATCCATGCACCCTTCTATCTTATTTATGAAAATCTCTTAGAATTTCCCAAAGCTAATATTTAATACATGATATTATAATTAGCACTTTCCAGTCACCATCTCCAACTGGTCTACAACCGCCTCAGAAAAGTTGGTGTGATGGAGTCATATCCAACCCGCTTCGCCACAATCTCTACCCTCCTGGCAGAATTGGCTGAGAAGTGAGTGCAGGAGGAATCTGTCCCTGCATTCCTAGTGGGTCATTTCCTTCCTCACTGCAGGTTGGTGTTTCAATCCAACTGCAGTCTTTGTTCTTGAATCATTCAGGCCGGGGAGGGTCAGATATAATGCACATACAACTTATCTCCAAGCTTAAAATCCCCTCTGCAGATCAGGAGATCTGCCTGAATTATCCAAATGCCAGGAGAAAGCAGGACGCTGCAAGGCTCTTCAAGGATAATCCTTTGGGATTTGAGCAATCTTCCCAGCCAGACATTACAATGTGCTAACACCCTTCTGAGTCATGAACTAACTCATGGTCAATTCTGTTTGGAGAACAGGATGAATAACTGCGCGTAGCTGGGTGTTTGCCTGAATCTGGGCCTAACCCAGTATTTATTCTGTTTTCTTGTCTCTTTTTGCCTAAAACAAACATGTTTCGTTTCCCATCTTGCTCCACATTCCCTGACTAATCCTCCACTGGCTGTTAGAGAAAAGAGCAAAGTCTTGGACACAGTCTAAAGCCCCCATCAGGTGGCCCTGCCTAGTTCTCCAGCATCTCTCCACTAAGCTAAGAAGCCTAAATGTGAGGGAAACCCACCTTGCGGGGGCAGGGCGCATATCCTTAAAAGTCATAAACCTAATTTCTTTAACTTTTTCTTATGGAACAGTTTTAAACTTACAGGCACGTTGCAAAATTACAGCAGAGACTTCCTCCACTAGGTAGGTAGGTAAACTTAGCATTAACATCTTCTATAACCAAATTATGATAATCAAAAATCAGGAAAATAACATTGGTATAATGCTACCATCTAAGTCACAGTATTTATTTCAGTTTCAACAGTTTCCCTTTTTCTGTTCTGGGACCCATTTTGGTATCTCAAATTGCGTTTATTTGGCTTGTATTTTTAGCTTCCTTTAACCTGTGACAGTTTCTCAGTCTTTGTCTTTCAATGACCTTGACACTGTTAAAGGAGTATCGGTCAGTTATTTTGTAGAATGTCTCTCAGTTTGGGTTTGTCTAATATTTTCTCATGGTTAAGTTGAGGTTATGAAATTTTTTGGCAAAAATATCACAGACGTGATATTATACTCCTCTCAGTTCATCATATGATGTTGTTATGTCTGATTACTGGTGATGTCAACCTTGATTACTGAGTATAGTTATCTTCCTCATGTTTAACTTCTAGACATATCCTTCCTCTTCTCTAATTATCCTTATTCCACTGGTGAGCTAATTCATATTCTCAGGGGCTTGCGGATCATCTATCCACACCCTAAATATACCCAAATTTATATTTTTATTCTAGATTTTGCCTTTGAAATTTAGCCCAAATATCCAAGCGCTTACTTGGTCTTTCTATCTGGATATCTAATAAGAATCTCAAAAACCAACATTCAAAACTAAACTCCTGAATTTCTAGTGGTCTTCTACATCATAGTGAATGATAATCCATCTTCCTAAACAGTTCAAACTGAAAATTTTGGTATTACCCTTTACTCCTCTCTTTCTCACTATACTGAATCCGTCAGAACAATGCAACTCATTCTATATTCATAATGTATCCAGGACCTAACCACTTCTCACCACCTTGTTAGCTACCTAATCTAAGCCACCACCATCTTCCATCTGGATTATTTTAATGTACTGTAAACTGATGTCAACTTTGTCCAACTGGAGTCCTTTCTTTACAAAGTAACACAGTAACCTTTCAAAAAAGTAAGTTAGATCATGTAATTCCTCTGCTCAAAAGCCCCCAATAGTTTCCCAGCTCAATCACTTAACAGCTAAAACTCTTTTCCAGTGCCCTACAAGACACTCTATATTCCAATCTGCCACCTTTCCCAATCATGCCTTTGTGACTTCATCTCATACTGCTCCCCTCCCACTTGATATTCCTAGAATATCATCAAGTATGCTCCTGCTTCAAGGCCTTTGCTTATGATTTCAGTCTTCTTTTTCATTCATGCCCTACTTAATGAATGGCAGCTCAACCAATCCAGTTGTACAAATTATAGCCTCATTGTCATTGACATTGCATCTCCTTCAAGTCCAACTTATCATCAAATACAGAATTTTTTCTCCCACATAAATAATGCTCAAACCTGCATACTCTCATTTCCATTGCTAACACCCAGGTTGACCAATAGCTCTTCTTTATGATCTCTTTGGTCACTGAAAATTGATTCTCCCCACTGTTGCCCAAGTAATCTTTTTGAAATGCAGTCAAATCAAAGTCTGCTTACATGTTTTTTAAAGGCTTCCTGCTATTGACCACAATTCTTACCATGACTACAGAGCCCTCTTTGGACATCCCTCCCATTCCATTCTGCAGCCACACTGGTCTCTCCACTTCTTGGATGAAGAGAAGGGCAGCTTCTGCTGCCCTCACTCTTCACTCTGTTTAGTAAACATTCCACTCTGCCCCAATAAATTCACCAGGTCCCACCCTAGCCTAGGTGAGACCAATATATGCCCACATCGCAATATAATTGTCATTGCTCCAGAGGTGCCGCCCCAACTCTTCAGTCCAAATGAGCTTCCTTTTGTTTAATGCTATCAAAAAAAATCTTGATTTTTGTTTTCTCCCCCAATGAATGCTCATTCTACCTGACAATTATATGTTTGGTAGTGGGATTACTCGCCTGTCACCACCATTAGATTGCCACTTTTATTACGGCAGGAATAAAGCCTTTGACACACAATTGGTACTCAACAAATATTCATTGAAAGGATAAATCAATGGATTGATGAATATAAAATCATGATTTTGAAAGACAAATCTGGAAAAGCAGGAAAAAATGAAGGAAGGAGTTCTATATAATTAGGACGTGCTTTGAATAACACAGATTAGGAAAGAAGAAATGAAATTCTAAACCAGGGTGTTGAGAGGGAAATGAAAAGTAACTGTCTTTGGAGGACTATATTGTGCTACTGATACACCAGGTAACCCACAAACAACCAAGCAGCACTTGTTCAATGCTGCCTGCTCATCCCAAACAGGATAACAAATTAACAAATTCTCGTCATGTTCAGAAGCCTCAACACTGAGGAAAGTTCTATGCAACGACAAAAGACACTTTCTAGGACATCTGATCTTTTAAAAAGACAAAGTCATCTGAAGGACAAGAAAATTGCAGCATCATTTTGCCATCCTCTGGAACCTGGGACTTCACAAATAGACTGATCCCCATGTTTTTAACAACCTCTGATGTATTTGATTGCATTTTCAATTCAAATGATTCCATTACTACAAGCAGCAACTTCATTACCAGGAGGCCCCAGAGCCCAGACTATACTAGCTCCCTGTCATATAATTTAGCCTCAGTCATACCTCAGACAATATTTATACAAGGTCACTTCTTCAAACCATGTCTAGCCTTCCCAAATGACAATATTATTTATGCCAAATGCTTCTCCTAGGGTTGGAAAACTGCCAATACTGGTTTAATAGGCTATATGGACAGGCTAGAAAAACATCATTTGTAGCACACACAGTTTATGTATTTAGTATATAACTAGGAGTACAGACTGATCATTGGAAACATGGCCGAAAACTGGCCCCAGGGAAAAAAAAAAGCCACAAAAGCACTAAGGTTTGGATCTTTCCTCCCTGATATTAGTTTTGGAAGCCCTAGGTTTAACCAGAATTATGAATGCACAAGAGAGAGCTGCCTCAGACTTCAGTGGCTACCTGGATATCCAAAATAGGGGGGGAAAGCTGCAAAAGGAAATTTAACTTGGGTGTGTTTGCCCAGCAGCCATCCTCATGTGGTTGCAAATTAATGTGACCATCCAGTGGAACAAGCAGCCCAGGGGCCTTTGGTAACAAAGAACAGTCTAACCCATTGATGTTAATTTACCAAATTATTCACATCCCACAATCTGGAATAGAAATCAGCAGCCAAAAAAATGCCTCCTCTACACCTCAGTCAAAACACCTATAAAAATCTAGATACCAGGAGGCAAAGTCTGGAACATAAACGACTTCATCCTGTTGCCAATGAGTTATTAAAGCACAGAATGATGGAGCTGCCAGGGGTGTCTGGGCTACCTTTGCTTCCAAGCTCCATTCTTGATGATGTCCTTAATAAGACATTTGGTCAAAGTATAGTGGTGGCAACTCCTTTCTCTTAAAATCTAGCTAAGAATACATTATGCTTAATTTCTTATGGACCACTGGAACTTTACAGTCTCTCTAGCATTACATCTCTCTCAGATGCAGTGTCAAAAGTGTTCAGACTTTCATAATGATAAATATAAACAATATATTATAAATGACATGTAGGCAACTTTTATATTATTGTTCTTCAAACAGATATTTACTACTTCTCTATAAAATCACTGTATCTAATTTCTATTATAGGAGACAAAAATTTCAGATTATAAAGGGGTTTCAAAAATTCAAAAGTGGTTTATGGTGAAGGACTATAGATGTTTTGGTGGTTGGTATGGCATGGTAACATACATCTGAAGAGGTATTATCCTATTTCTCCACATCATATGTAGTATTATAACACTATTTTACCTACATTTTTAAAAAAGGTCAAAATTGTCCCCTTGTATTAATAAATCCAAAATGGTTCTGTTCCTTAAAATGTATTTTAGTTTCCATATGACCCAGCAATCCCACTTTTGGGAATTTACCCAAAGGACACAAAAACACTAATCCCAAAGGTTCATTGTGGCACTGTTCACAGTAGCAAAGGTACGGAAGCAACCCAGATGTCCAAAAATGGATGATTGGATCAAGAAGACGTGGTACATATACACAATGGAATACTATTCAGCATTCAAAGAATATAAACACATGCAATTTGCAGCGACATGGATGGAATTAGAGGGGGTCATACTCAGTGAAATAAGCCAGAAAGAAAGAGAAAAATATCGAATGGTTTCACTTATAACAGGA
>PVIJ01008595.1:0-73043 GCA_004024925.1 Scalopus aquaticus
GTTGTTGCCTGTATTTTTAATGCGTGCCATCCTCACAGGTGTGAGGTGGTATCTCATAGTGGTTTTGATTTGCATTTCCTTGATTATAAGTGATGTTGAGCATTTTTTCATGTATCTGTTGGCCATTTGCTTTTCTTCTTTGGAGACGTGCCTTTTGAGCTCTTCTGCCCATTTTTTGATTGGGTTATTGGCTTTTTTTTTTTGTTGAGTTGTGTGAGTTCCTTGTAAATTTTTGTCATCAGTCCTTTATCAGATGTATTGTGTGCAAAGATCTTTTCCCAGTTGGTAGGGTGTCTGTTAGTTTTGGTTAATGTCTCTTTTGCTGTACAGAAGCTTTTTATTTTGATGTAATCCCATCTGTTTATCTTGTCTTTCACTTCCTTCGCTTTGAGGGACGTGTCAAGATTTTGCTGAGATGTATGTCGTGTAGAGTTTTGCCTATATTTTCTTCTATACATTTTATGGTTTCAGGTCTTACATCCAGGTCTTTTATCCATTTTGAGTTGACTTTTGTGCAGGGTGTGAGGTAGTAGTCTAGCTTCATTTTTTTGCATGTGGCTGTCCAGTTTTCCCAGCACCATTTATTGAAAGACATAAAGGACTTATACAAAGAAAACTACAAAACTCTGTTGAAAGAAATAGAAGAAGACACAAGAAGATGGAAAGGCATCCCTTGCTCATGGATTGGAAGGATTAAAATTATCAAAATGGCAATCCTACCAAAAGCAATTTACAGATTCAACGCTATTCCAATAAAAAAATCTCAATGACATTCTTCAAAGAAATAGATCGACTACTGATGAAATTTATATGGAACCACAAAAAACCTCGCATAGCTAAAGCCCTCCTAACTAAAAAGAAAGAAAACGGAGGAATTTCACTCCCTGATTTCAAACTATATTACAAAGCCGTAATAATTAAAACAGCTTGGTACTGGAACAAAAACAGACAGAAAGACCAATGGAACCGAATAGAATACCCAGAATTAAAGCCACATATCTATGAACAACTAATTTTTGACAAAGGAGCAAAACCAATGCAGTGGAACCCAGCATGATTTATTAAAGAGGCTTTTCTCTCTCTGTTGTTACTCTGGGCCTTTGTCATAAATTAGTTGCTCATGTATGTGTGGTTTTATTTCTGGGTGCTCTGTTCATCTATGTACCTATTTTTATTCTAGTACCCTACTGTTTTGACTACTATACCTTGTTGTATGGGTTGACGTCAGGGAGCGTTATGCTTCTGTGTTAGTTCTTTTTTCTCAGGATTGTTTTGGCTATTTCAGGTCTTTCATGGTTCTGTACAAATTTTAGGATTTTTAATTCTACTTTAGTGAAGAATGCCATTAGGATCTTAATGGAAATTGTGTTGAATCCATGTATTCTTCTAGGTAGAATGACCATTTTGATATTATTTTGATCCATGAACATGAAATGCATTTCCATTTCTTTGTGTCTTCTTCAGTTTTTTTCAACAGTGTTTTATAGTTTTCTTTATTCATATCATTATTTTATTCATATTTTCTTTATTCATATATTACTCCTTGATGTGGTTTTTGTATATACTTAGTCTTCCTGATTGGATTTCTTACTTTTAATTTTAATCTTATTTAAAATGTATATACTGAATAATTTACAATTCAGTAGTCTAGGCAGGAAAATAATCTCTCCTTTTTTAAGACTTGAAAAAAAATGAGTGGGAAACTTGAGTGGATTTGTGTCTTAATATTAAAGTGCTTATATGAAAAGGAAACAATCCATACATTGTCAACTTCTAAATTGTATCTCCAGCCCAGACCCCTCTCCTCAGCTTCAGACTTGATATTCTTTTGCCTGTCTCCCATCTAATAGGCCTCTCAAATGTAATGTGTTCAAATATAAACAGATTTCCCCCCCTTCTCACTTAAACCTCACCCCCTACAATCTCCTCTCTTACTAATGGTAAGTCCATCTGTCCAGGTGCTGAAACCATGGAATCATTCTTAGCATTTCCTTCTCTCCCACTGCTCTTTCCCATCTGTCAGTCTGTTCTTACCTTTAGAGTACATACATCCAGAATCTAATCAAGTATTTACCATCTCCACTGCAACTTCCCAAATCCAAACTACCGTCATCTTTCACTTCTGTTCCTTTGACCACGTTCTAAATAATCTCACTGGCTTTTAGTTTTGCTACCATCCCCATTATTTTTCTTAAAAGACAGCCAGTCAGGGTGATTCTGTTAAATATAATAGCATTTCATTCCTCTCTTAAAAACTTTCTAGTGACTTCCCTTTTCACACAGAGTAAGAGCTTAGCAACAAATTTATGATGACCCTTTAAGACCCTAAAAAAGTCTGTCTCCATTTCTTATCTTAATTTCATAGTTCACTATTTTCCTCATTACCCTACAGTAGCATTAGCTTCCTTTCCGTTCCTTGAATACATATAGCATACCCCTTCTTACAGACCATTTCCTCTGCTTGAATACTCTTCCTGTTAGATAGCTATTGCATACTACTTCACCTCCTTCACTCAGATGTCACTTTCTCTAATCACTGTTTAAAAATTATAACATCCCAAAGACATCTAACCTTTCTGGCTTGCTTCAATAACACTGTATACTTTTGAATATAGAATATAAACTTCACGGGGACAGAGATTTTAGTTTGATGTGGTCCTGTTGTATTCCCCTATATTTAGTAAGAGTGCCTGGCACATGGTAGGTGCTCAATAAATATTTGTTGTATGAATATATTATATCTGCCTAGAGGAGTGTGTCTTTTCTTTCCTCTGGGAAATGCAAATTATGAAAATTATGTGCTTTAGCATAGATCAGTCATTAACTTTCAACCTTTATTATTCTGCGTCTTCCATTTCTAAAAATGATATGTTCTATGCTCTCTTGTTTTGATTTGAAATTACTGTTTGACTGATTTTTATTACAACACAATACCCCTGGCCTAAATTGGAGATCTTACATTCCTGTATTATTTTGGGAAATAGTTAATCCTCTGTAAAGTATATCATTTATTAATTGCTGTCATGGACTGTGCAGTTACCTAACGGTCATAGTATTGCGCATTTTGCCATGCATTTTGTTTTCAGATGACTGTCATGATTTATAGCTTTATACTAAAGCTTCTTTCATTTTCTCCTGTTTTCCCTTGTTTAGAGTACTTGATCCTGTTTTGCTTTTTGAGGGTTTTGTAGGTTTTAGTGTTTTTGTGTAGTCAGTGCTAATAACTACCTTAATTGAGCAGCTAGGTTCTGCAGAGTTACTTTGCTGTCTTACTCATTTACTTTTGGTCCATCAAATCATGAACCTATTATATAGTTTGGTTTTTCATTTCAGATATTGTACCCTATCTTCAGGTCATGTTTTGAATCATGTCCTAACTTTTCAATTTTGAGAGCATTACTGCTACCCTTATTTTCATTGTCAGGATATAGGGAAACAGGTGACTCAAATCTCAATTTCTCATTTTTTTAAAGGTATAAAGGTGGTTATATTTCTCTGTTCTTCATTAAGTCACTAAGATACATAGGATTCACATTCTTATTTCTGATGTTGGAGAGTTTTCCATTCTCAGACTGTATCTCAGGCTTGGACAGCAGATAGTGGACATGAGGAAGCCCTTAATCTTAATTGTGTTTTATTGCTATTACAATTACTTAATGCTAAGATTCAATTTTAGTAGTTAAACATATATAAAGTATAAATAAATTCCTTCTTCCAGATGCAAACTGAGACTCAAATGGCAATGTGTATAATAATAATTGAGACTTTGCTGAGAAAACAGATACTAATAATTTAGAACATCCTGTGAGGAAAATGAACATAGGTTCAAAGATACACATAACTTTATTGATAATAGTGAATAAATCAGAGCCAAATTAATGTAAAGCAGTAAAGGCTAAGTTGTTATCTCTGGCAGAATTTGATAATGTTAAAATTATGTGTTTGAGGAATATTTAATCAAATGGGAAAATGCTCATGATAAAAGTTAAATACAAAAGAAAGGCTTCCAGTTTTATTATTTAGCATGATCTAGTTTTGCACTTAAAAGCTCTATACAGATGGAAAGAAAATAGGGTCAGTATGTTAACAGCAATTATTTATAAGGTTTGAGTATTACAGCGATCTTTTTATTTTCTTCTTATTTTTCTATATATTTTCCAATTTTATATACTCTATTCTTTAAGTATTTTTAAAAGATGGAAAAAGTTTTTGGAATTATAATATAGCTGTGTGATTCTAAGCAAGTTAGTAATAATGACAATGGCTATGTTATATGGAGTACCTATTTAGTAAATATTGGATGTATTTTATATATTTTATCACCCTTTTATAATAAGCCAGCAATGGAAGCTTAATTATCTACCTTATCATATTGGGGAAAAGACACAAAAGTTTTATAAGCTACTAAGTAGTAGAATCAGCATTCAAACTCAGGTTTATCTTCAGAATTTTAGGCTTTTCCAACATGATTAAAATCCTAAAGCCTATATTCTTTACTATAAAATGCAAGTGGAATTGTTACGTTTATTAAATGATAGAAGGTTGATAGACTACAGGACTAGGTTTTTCTCATGAGCATCTCCTTAGAGATTTAGGCTCCTGGCACTTTTTTAGTCCACTTCTATGTGTGTATTCTTCAAGCTGTTGGTTAATATTTTCATAATTATTATCTGAAGTTTAGCTCTGTAAACTTTACATTAAACTTCCACGTTGCATTTTTTGAAAGAAGAGCAAAATTAATCCATTGATTACAATTTTGTTCTTATAGTATATGTTTATATATATTGCAGTTTTATCACTTAGAAGTTTCATTTTCATGAGAATCAGTGAAACTTTTCTAAAAGGAATAAAGCTTATGTTTCTCATTTTCTTTAAAATATGTTTTAAGAAACATGATATTTTGTTGAGGTTTAAAGGGACTTCTATTCCCTGTCTTTGTTCTGAATCAATTGAGAAGGCAAAAAAGTGAGTGTCCAGTTTCTTGTCTTCACATTTGCTAATATTCTGGAGTACATAAAGGTCAGGAATAGTACACCAGTTGGGTCCTTACAGATGGAAGAAAGCAATGGGAATGGAGAAGAATTGTTATTCTCAACACCTTTTTTCAAGTTTAGATGTTAGTCTAAAAAAATCTAAATATGATGAGTTGAGTCCTAGTTGATAGCTTTTGTTACAGAAAGCATAATATGTATACAAATCAGATTTAGATTGCTTCCTCTAATGTTCAGTTATATTTAAATATATACAGGAAATCTAGGACAAGTATGATTTCAGGTGTTATATTTGGCCTCTGTATTCATCTCTGTGAGTGTCTTGATTGTGGATTTGAGAAATACAGACAGTTTCATCTTTGGGAAATATAAAGAAATATAAAACTATACTTATGAGTCTGCAGTTTGATTGGAAAAGGTATGTACTTTCATTCAAACAAGAAAAACAATGCAAATGCAAATTGGTTTATAAGCTTGCCTAATAGAAGTTAAAAGAATTCTCTCCTGTGTTTCTGTTTTGTTTATTAGTTATAGGGGGTCTTGGGAAGGTGGATCACAGAGGTAAGGGTTGTAGAGAATTGGGGAGAAATTATTATAAAGTATGAAAGCCCAGTTCATTCATTTTCTTTCTCACTTATACCTTCAAATTCTGTGAGGGGGAGAATCTGATTAGTAACATAATAATCCTGTACAGAAACTTCTTTTTGAGTAGAATTCTTGCTATAGACCTTGCACGTCTCCTTTTTTAAATCTTACACTGTTTTTTCTCAGTACATTTTGTTCAAAGGATTTAAGCGACGAGATACCCTTCATTATTAGAACAACTTGTTTTAGGGTGTTTGGGGAGGGCGTTACTCTAAAATATAAACTATTCAAGAAAATACTTTCCGAAGGACCACAGTGTTCGCCAGACTTTTCTTAATGCTTCACATGAAATACAAAGAACACTAGAAATTGTACCTTTTATCTTATATTAAAATCGAAAGTATTATGCAGTACCTGTAGCATAGGTAGATTTCTGAACTCTCTTTTGTAATAGCATATTTTACCTTGTTGTTTAGATTGATTATGTGGGATAGCATTGAGGGATAGGAAAATAATAAAATGTACTGAGATACTATACCAATTTCTTTATTTTGAAGGCTATTGTTACTTATCAATAGCAGTAGGTAAACATGTGATTCTGAAGTGATCTTTCACTAAAATTAGAAAATGAAAAAAAAAGTGCATGTGTTATGGTTTGTTCCTCAAGAGAGAGGAAGTAAAATCACAGAGAAAAGTGTGTTTGTGATGTCTTATGATTTGTTTGACATAGTGATTGATCATTAACAGCATCTGAATTTGTCAAGCATAAATGAATTTTTTTTTAAAGTTCTATAATGAATATATTGGTCACATCAGCTTTGTATTATCCTCTTCCTTTCCCATAATTGAAAGCTTTCTACTACCTTTCTTGTCTAACTGTACAATATTGTTTCTGGCTATTTTTAAGGACACTGTAAATTGTGAATAGTGAGCCAGAAGGACACAAGGGTATCTCTACAGCAGATCTTGAGTCATTTTGTGCAGCATCCTTTTATTATAAGATTCATGAGAAAAAATTCAGTTTCCAGCTGGGACCACTGCCTGTGTGGAGTTTACATGTTCTCCCTGTGTCTGCTTTGGTTTTCTCTGCATAGTCTGGTTTTCTCCCATTTCCCAAAGATACGCATGTTAGCTTCATTGGCATGTCGAAATTGTCCCAGTGTGAGTTTGAGTGTGCCCTATAAAAGAAGGAGATCCTGCCCAAGGTTGGTTCTGTCTTGCACCCAGAACTGCTGGGATAGGATCTGATCACCCATGGTCTGAACTTACATAAATGGGTTGGAACATGACTCAATGAATGAATGTAAATGATAGCTTAATATTAGAAGTGTTTAGGGTCTTTATTTAGAAGTTTGGTCATTTTTTTTTAAGATTTATTTATTTATGCATACAAGCTGGGGTACAGGCCAGAGGCGTGGGGCAGCGAGAGGGCTCACCAGAGACAGAGTGGGGAGCAGAACAGGCAGATTGACAGAAACACACTGCTGAGGGGAGCAGCGGGCGAGGCAGGAGAAGTTGCCTTGCCATATTGGAATCTCCCCGGCCAGACTTCAAACTCGAGTCGCTGCTGCTGGCAGCTCCACAGCGCAGCGCTTAACTGCTGTGCTACCAGGGAGGCTCCTGGTGATTTTTTTGTGACCAGATATATGCTGTTGGAACTTAACTTTTGCTTATATTAATCAGCCTCTGGTAAAGTTGGTTTCATTATACATTATACATTATTATACATTATTTTGCTAAAAGCCAGCTGCAGTTTCCAAGAACCTGTTCACGATGTTACTTGAGAATTTACTGTACCATGATAGGGTTGAAACAAACAAATAGGGTAGGGGTAACACATTATTTTGTGATAAAACAGAGAGCAGGAGAATATTTTTAAATTTAACATTTAAATATATAGTAATACTGACTTTTTGGGTATATAGTTCTGTGAATTTTAATGCATGTAGAATGGTGCGACAACCATCATGTATCAAGATACAGAACAATTCTGTGACCTCCCCAAAACTCCCTGCTCCTGCTCCTCCTCCCTTTTAAGTTATACTCTTTCCACTGCAAACCTTGGCAGTCACTGATACGTTCTCCATTATTGTAGTTTTGTCCTTTTAAAAATGTCATGTAAATGGAATCATATAGTACGTAAACCCTTGAAACTGTCTCTCTTTACTCAGCATAATGTCTGTGAGATTCATCTACTTTGTGACATTTCCTTTTTGGATATATGCTTTCCAAGTATTTTCTCCCAGTCTCAAGTTTGTCTTTTTACTCTCTTAACAACAATGTCTTTTACAGAGCAAAGATTTTTAATTTTAGTAAAGTATAATTTATCTTTTTTGTTATTTTAAACATCAAGCTTTTGATGTCAGGTTAAGAACTCTTTTTCTAGTCCCACATTGTGATATTTTCTCCTGTGCTCTCATCTTAAAGTTTTCTAGCTTTTAGTTTTAGTTTTACTTTTACTTTCAGATAAGGAAACCGTGGTCAGTTTTGTATAAGTGTGCTTGCACCTTAAGTAATTTTTTTCTTTTGTGTGTGTATGTTTAATATTCAAATTCCATTTATTTAAAGTAAAACCCTCTCTTTTCCCTATTGATTTGTTTTTGTACCTTTTGTCAAAAATGATTTGATCATATTTGTATGGGTCTATTTCTGGACTCTGTTTTCTGTTCTCTATAGTTCTTTGCCAGTAACACACTGTTTTAACTATTGCCCCTTTAGAGTAAATTTTAAAATCAATTAGTGTGTTTCTTCCAACCTTCTTTTGAAAAACTGTTTTAGTTATTCTACTTTTCATATAAATTTTAGAATCATCTTGTCTATATAACCATTTCTATTAGAATTTTGATTTTGATTACATTAAATCTGTAGAACAATTTGAGGAGTATTGATATTTCTATGTTGCGTCTATAGAAATCTTTTTAAAAAAGACTACTTAATATCTTTATAGAGATGAAATGTTATGTCCATGAGCCAGTTATAGGGTACTATAGGAAATGGAACAAACAAGTAACAAGAAAGAAGTATGGGAATTAAAGTATGATAACTGAATTTTAAATTTATTAGAATAGTTAGAAGATAAAATTTAGGAAATCTCCCAGAAAATAAAACATAGGCAAAGAGATGGGAGATAAGAGAAAGGTTAGAAAATTAGAGGATCTAGCTATTATTGGAGAATTGAGCCATTATTGAAATTATAGGCATTCCAGAAAGGAAACTAGTGAGGCAGAGAGGATCAAAGAATTTTTCCTAGAACAAAGGAAGGAGATAGAGTGCCATTTCAGAAAAGTCAATCACTGAAAGAACTATACACCTTGATAGAGAGAGAAAATAAGATATTGTTTGCCAGAAGTTGGGAAAGGGAGAAAGGGGAGTTTTTAAAATGCGTTCAGATTTCAGTTTGGGAATATGAAAAAGTTCTCGAGATGGATATTGGTATTGACACAACAGTGTAAATGTACTTAAAAACTGAACTGTACACCTTAAAATGGTAAGGTAAATTTGATGTTATACAATCAAACAAAATGAGCTACACCATGGAGAAATTTCAGAACTTTGGAGATTCATGGGGTAATAAAGAATGAAAGATACAGAGAGAACACAGATTGTATTGGTGATGGTGACATGCCCAAATATTCTCAAAAACCTTTGAGGTGTGGGTGGCACCTAATTAAGAGCAGCAGTTTTAAAATATTGGCTTTATTTGACTAAGGTATACCTACAGTAATAACTAAATGCAAAGATATCTATCTTAGACTCTTTCCTAATCATATTCAATTGTAAACTTATTTAGTATATGCCAGAAATCCCAATTAATTACAATAAAAAAGAAAAAGGAATAAGCCTACAAAGTTCAAAAGAAAAAGAAGCAACAGCAGATGAAAGATGGCAAATAACCTTTTACATCTGGAAAGCAAATACATAAAAGGCAAATTGATCTATTAGCAAAGCTAAACTGATTAAGCATTATTCAATCTAACTTTACAACTGTGAAAGAAAAAGAAGGCTGATTGATCTATGCTGAAGAAAACCAGGAATTGTGTTGTATAGGAATTGGAGACACAGGTAGTTCTGATGGAAGAAGTATGGGGTATGGCAAAAAATAGCAGAGATTGAAATATCTCACAAAAGTAGATTGATCAGATCCTCCACATCAGTCTGGCTCACTTAACAATTGTTGTCCTACTGTTCTGGAAGAAGACAAGGTATTTTATCTGGACAAAGTGTGCCAAAAGCAAAGTGTCCCATAGCCGAAGGTGATACACCGTTCTGGAAATAGGATTAGATAGAATCACCTACTAATTGGTGACACCCCACACGCCCAGCTTCCTTCCTAAACTTAATCCTAAAATAATAGACCTAACCATTATGTAATTAGGTCCGCAATGAAATTGCCTAGCCATTTTCATGCTGTAGTGGAGCCTGCTGGTTGTCAAGCCTTGCTACTATATGCAATGCCAAAAATAAATGTTACTGTATGTGTTTTTTGTATCTATCAAGAATTATCTTAGTACAATAATTGTTAATTTTTTTCAGCATAACCCACAATAAGAAGTAATTTTATATACCATAATCTGGTATATGCACATATACATGTTGCATGTATTTGGGTGGGGGGGGATGTGTTTTATTAGTTAGGGATTTTTAGCCTATTAAGGAAAATAAATTGTTACAGCTCACTAAAATATAGAAGTAAATTAATGTGTTTATCAATACGTATCTTAGATAAGAATATAAATGATTATCGTCACTGAAAAGAGATGTTAAAGAAAATACATACATAGTAGGAGACTTCAACACCCCACTTTCTCTATTGGACAGATCAAGAAGACAAAAAGTAACCGAGGACATTAAACCCCTAAATAAGGACCTAGACCACATGGGATTAACAGATAATCTATCGATTACTTCACCCCCCAAAAATTGAATACACATTTTCTCAAGTGCACATGGAACATACTCCAGGATCGATCACATATTAGGCCACAAAACAAACCTCAACAGATGCGCTAAGATTAAAATTGTACCAGCATTCTTTTCCGATCATAAAGGAGTCAAACTGGAAATAAACCATAAAAAGAAAAAAAGAAACCCTCTTACCTCATGGAGACTGAAGCCCACATTACTGGAAAACCAATGGATCAACAAAGAGATCAAAGAAGATATTAAAAATATCTAGAACTGAGTGACAATGAGGACACAACTTTCCAGAACGTCTGAGACACAGCAAAAGCAGTAATAAGAGGAAAATATATAGCATTACAAGCTCACATCAAGAAACAAGAAACAACCCAAAGAAACAATGAACAACAAAATGAACAACAAAAAGATGAAAATGAACAACAGAAAAACCCAAAAGCCAGTTTAAGAAAGGAAATAATAAAAATCAAAGCAGAAATAAATGAAATGGAAATTAAAAAAACAACCCAGAAGATCAATGAAACCAAAAGCTGGTTCTTTGAAAATATAAACAAAATAGACAAACCACAAGGCAGGCTTACAAAGAAAAAATGAGAGAAAACACAAATAAATAGGATCATGAATGAAAAAGGAGAAATCACAACGGACACAGCAAAAATAAAAAAATTAATCAGAGATTACTATAGACAGCTATACAGAAACAAGTACAACAACCTAGAGGATATGGACAAATTCCTAGAACTATACAATCACCCAAAACTAGACAAAGAAGATATAGAACACCTAAACAGACCACAAGCAGAGAAATTGAAACAGTAATTAAAAACCTCCCCAAAAACAAAAGCCCAGGACCAGATGGTTTCATAAGCGAGTTCTACCAAACATTCAAAAATGAAATAGTCCCTATATTACACAAATTCTTTCAAAAAATCGAGAAGGAAGGAGTACTACCAAACACATTCTGTGAAGCAAATATTACCCTAATACCAAAACCAGACAAAGACAATACAAAAAAAGAAAACTACAGACCATTATCTCTAATGAATACTGATGGAAAAACATTTAACAAAATCTTGGCCAACAGGATCCAACAATGCATCCAAAAGATATTATACCACGACCAAGTGGGATTTATTCAAGGGACACAAGGATGGTTCAACATCCAAAAATCAATCAGTGTAATCCAACACATCAACAAAAAGAAAAATAAAGACCATATGATCATATCAGTAGGTGCTGAGAAAGCATTTGACAAAGTGCAACATCCATTTATAATAATAGCCCTTGAAATCCTTGGGATAGAAGGAACATACCTCAACATAGTAAAAGCCATATATGACAAACCCACAGCCAACATTATCCTCAATGGTGAGAAGCTGAAGGACTTTCCACTAAGATCAGGAACAAGGCAAGGATGTCCACTCTCACCATTGCTTTTCAATATAATATTGGAAGTCCTCGCCAGAGCAATAAGACAAGAGAAAGACATTCAAGGAATCCAAATAGGAAAAGAAGAAATTAAACTGTCTCTGTTTGCAGACGATATGATAATACATATACAAAACCCTAAAAACTGCATAGAAACACTACTCAAAATTATAGACCAATTCAGTAAAGTAGCAGGATACAAAATCAATGCACAAAAATCAGTAACTTTCCTATCTGCAAACACCCAATCTGAAGAAGAAGAAATTAAGAAATCCATCCCCTTCAAAATCCCCAAAAAAATCAAATATCTGGGAATAAATCTAACAAAAGACGTAAAAGACTTATACAAAGAAAACTATAAAACACTGTTGAAAGAAATAGAAGACACAAGAAAATGGAAAGACATCCCCTCCTCATGGATTGGAAGGATTAACATTATCAAAATGGCAATCCTACCAAAAGCAATTTACAGATTCAACGCTATTCCGATAAAAATCTCAATGACATTCTTCAAAGAAATAGATCAAATACTGATGAAATTCATATGGAACCACAAAAAACTCTGCATAGCTAAAGCCCACCTAACTAAAAAAGTAAGAAAACGGAGAAATTTCACTCCCTGATTTCAAACTATACTACAAAGCCATAATAACTAAAACAGCATGGTACTGGAACAAAAACAGACACAAAGATCAATGGAACCAAATAGAATACCCAGAATTAAAGCCACATATCTATGAACAAGTAATCTTTGACAAAGGAGCAAAGAAAATGCAGTGGAACAAGGACAGTCTATTCAATAAATGGTGCTGGGAAAACTGGATAACCACATGCAAAAAAATGAAGCTAGACTACTGCCTCACACCCTGCACAAAAACCAACTCAAAATGGATAAAAGACCTAGACGTAAGACCTGAAACCATAAAATTTATAGAAGAAAATTTAGGCAAAACTACATGACATAATCTCAGCAAAATATTTAAAGACACATCCCCTAAAGCAAGGAAAGTAAAGGACAAGATAAACAGGTGGGATTACATCAAAATAAAAAGCTTCTGTACAGCAAAAGAGACATTAACCAAAACAAACAGACACCTTACCAACTGGGAAAAGATCTTTGCACACAATACATCCGATAAAGGACTGATAACAAAAATTTACAAGGAACTCACACAACTCAACAAAAACAAGCCAAAAACTCAGTCAAAAAATGGGCAGAAGAGCTCAAAAGGCACTTCGCCAAAGAAGAAAAGCAAATGGCCAACAGATACATGAAAAAATGCTCAACATCACTTATAATCAAGGAAATGCAAATCAAAACCACTATGAGATACCACCGCACACCTGTGAGGATGGCACACATTAAAAATACAAGCAGCAACAAATACTGGAAAGGATGTGCAGAAAAAGGAACTCTTCTACACTGCTGGTGGGAATGAAAACTGGTCCAACCACTATGGAAAGCTGTATGGTGATTCCTCAGACTGCTCAACATGGAGCTTCCATACGACCCAGCAATCCCACTTTTGGGAATCTACCCAAAGGACACAAAAACACTAATCTAAAAGGATACATGCACCCGTATGTTCATTGCGGCACTGTTCACAATAGCAAAGGTATGGAAGCAACCCAGATGTCCAAAATTAGATGATTGGATCCAGAAGATGTGGTACATATACACAATGGAATACTATTCAGCATTCAACGAAGATAAACACATGCAATTTGCAGCGACATGAATCGAATTAGAGGGGAGCATACTTAGCGAAACAATCCAGAAAGAAAGAGAAAAATATCAAATGGTTTCACTTATAACAGGACTATAGGGAAATCAAATAGGAGAGAGACAGTTGGGGGGTGGGGGAAGGGGGTAGAATAAAGGCACAAAGTGGAGTAGAAAAGGACACAAGGGACCACGGAGATGGATCCCTGGTGAATTGGTGGTGAGTTACCCAAGGGGAATACAAAATGTAAAAGATATAAATAACAATAAAAATACATATTAAAAAAAAGAATATCTATAAATGACTATAGAAGTAGTCATCTGTAGTATCTAGGCCTAGGATATACTCATCTTTAACATGAAAAATACTGTAAAATCAATTTGCAAATCATTGCACCAAATTCTTCCCAACAACAGTGTTTAAGTATTTCAATTTGTGTTTCTAGGCTCTTACCAGCATAAGTAAAAGTGGCATTTGACAGATACTATGTGCATGCTGACTCTGTCTTTATTTCTGAATCTTTTGTTTCTTCTTATTTCAACTATGGAAACCTTAAAACATCCAGACTCTGCTCTTTAGCTCAATTTTCATTAGAGGTAGTGCTGTAAACCAATTCTGTCTCATGAGACACACCAAACTTGCAGTGTGGAGCTAGAGCAGCAATTTTATGACTACATGGGTAAAAACTGCAAGCTAAGAATGACAGAGTATGAAAACAAGAGATCGGGACTTTCATGACTTTGTGAGTTTATATAAAAGCTCTGGATTATGTTTTGATAAACTGGATTATGTTTTGATAAACATAAACCTTTATCTGTCACTGTAGGTTTTTTTGTCATTCATCTGTTAATTGTTCATCTCTGTAATAGTCAGTTTAGACTAAGTTATTATGTAGAAACAAATCACGCAAAATTTAGATGACTTATAGCAACATTCACTTACCTGTCAGCTGCAGATCATCAGATTTTTTCATTCTGGGACTCAAACTGAAAGAAAAGCTGCTGCCTGGGTCTTTTGCAATGAGAAAAGGCGTGGTGGTAGAACCATACAGAATTTTGCTTCAGAAGTGGCATGCTTTATTTTTACTCACAGTTCATTGGCCAAAGTAAGTCAAAATGGCCAAAATGACTATAAATAGGCAAGGAAGTACAATTCTCTAATAATGAGGACAGTGAATAATTCATTGGAGACCGTATATCACTGCATTGTTTTACTTTTTTTTTTTAATTTGTAAAAGTTCTTTAATATTTTGTGTGTTGAAACGTGTGTTGAACATTTATACTTAGCCGTGGAATTCCTCTTGAGTTAGTTTTTACATATGGTCTGGGGTAAGAATCAAGGTTTTTTGTTTTTTTTTTCATATGGAGTGTCGTTCTGGAATCATTTGATGAAAGGACTTAACTTTTTCGTATTGGATTGTTTTGGCACCTTTTTGAAAATCATAATGCTGTTCAAGTGTGAGTCCACTTCTGAACACTGCATTTTTTCCATCATTCTATTTGTTAAACTTGATGCCAATACCACACCATCTTGATTAAGTAAGCTTTGAAATCAATCAGTGAAACTGTCTAACTTTGTTTCCTTATTCAAGATTGCTTTGGATTTTCTATGACTTTTGTGGTTCAATACATTATCTTCCAATTTATGTACAAAGTTTACTTCTCCATTAATTTAGGTCCTCTTTAAGCCCAACAATATTTGTTTGAGCATGAAGTCTTATACATCGTGTTAAATTTATTCTTTTTTTTTTTTTAAAGATTTATCTATGCATGCAAGAGCTGAAGTGAAGGATAGAGGTATGGGGGTAAGGGGGGGTGAGAGGATTTACCAGAGACAGAATAGGGAGCAGAACAGGCAGATACACTGAAATACACTGCTGAGGGGAACAGCAGGCAAGGCAGGAGAGGTCTGCTGCACCGTGTGGGACTCTCCATGGCTGGGGATTGAACTCGTGCTACAGTGGCAGCACATAGCTTCAGAGGCTGAGACTTAACCTGTTGTGCCACCAGGGAGGCCCTGAAAAGATTTTTAAAAAATCAATTTTGTGGTTGTATTTTGTAATGTAATTCATTTATTGCATTATAGGTATTTCTAATGGTTTTTTTATTTTTAGGGAGAATGTAAGTTTTGTTACTTCTTGAGTTATGCACATCTACTTTGTAAATACACATGCATAGTAATAACCATCTTTAGCTGGGTTCCAGAAAGAAAATGAACAAGTTTAATATTACTTCTAAAGTTAGATTATAAGTTCCAAGCAAGGCATATTAAACAAAAAATTTGATGGGTTCATTTTTTCTTTTGGGAATAGAAAATTAATGATCTCTTTATTTACCTCAGTTATATGTAGAGAATGATGGAGTCAAGTAAAGAATCAGACATTGTTACCTCCTGGGTTTATAACTAGACTATTTAAGTAGGATTGTGACATGAGAAGTTAATCACTCATCCTTGTCCCTGTTGATATTTAAATAGCTTATTGCAAATAAAAAGACTGTGACATCAGAAGAAAATTGCATTCCTCCTTTTGTTTTCTCTACTTCTTGAAATATGGGCCTGTGCAATAGGTAAAGCTAACAAACTCCCAGTACCCAGATAATGGATATTTACTTGAAAATATCCCATAGATTTTTAAACTCCAAAAATGAGAAATTGGTTTGGCATTTAACTTGCCCACATAATTGGTTTCAGAAGTTGGAGAAATTGAGCTTCCCTGGTGGCACAACGTGTTAAGTGCAGCCCTTTGAGGCTATCCAGACCACTACAGCCTGAGTTCGATCCCGGGCCGGGGAGATTCCTACATGGAGCAGCAGACCTTTCCTACCTCTCCCGCTGCTCCCCTCAGAAGTGTACTTCAGTTGATCTGCCTGTTCTGCTCCCCACTCTGGTGAATACTCTCACCACCTCACACCTCTGGCCTACACCCCAGCTTGTATGCATAAATAAAATAAATCTTAAAAAAATATAACATCTGGATCTCAACTAATAAAACAATTTAAAAAAAAGTTGGAGAAATTATACAAGCTTATCCTTATTATAACATATACAATGTAGTTAAAAGCTATACTATTAACAGTTAAAACATTAAAAGGATCCTTTATTTGGTGGCATAATTCTGATACTTATGATATATACATATATCTAGAGAGAGACAGATAGCACATAGCTGTTCAGAATTGGGGATTTTGAATAGCTCAGTGCTTTTTCAATTCTTACCTTTTTAATATTTGCTAGGGCTTTCTTAATGCCGTTGTAAGTTGTAAGAATCACCTAAAACTTGTGCTTGAAATTCATCTTTTTAACAAGTTGGAAAAACATTAGTTTGTTTCAAAATAATTTACTCCCTTAGTCTTCAGGTTCCTTCCAATGGATAGAAGATACTGAATTACAGTTAGGTTTTCACAAAAATATTGAATAATATCTTTTTTTGTTTGTTTGTTTTTACATACAAGCTGGGGTACAGGCCAGAGGCGTGGGGCGGCGAGAGGGTTCACCAGAGACAGAGTGGGGAGCAGAACAGGCAGATCGGAAGTACACTGCTGAGGGGAGCAGCGGGTGAGGCAGGAGAGGTCTGCCCCAACATGTGGGATTCTCCCCGGCCGGGCGTCAAACTCGCGCCGCCGCTGCCGACAGCTCCACAGCGCAGCGATCAACCGCTGCGCCACCGGGGAGGCCCAATATTGAATAATATCTTAAGCATATTTGCTGTTATTTTTGTGTAAGTATATAAATTTTTGTTCAATTCCAACCAAACATTTTTCCAAGTGAACATCCCTTGAGTATGGAAATCATATTACACAAAGTACCAGCAGTGAATGTTTGTATTGATTGTTCTGTGAGTTTCCTATAAATTAGAGAAATTTCATTTAATATTACTGAGATCCTTAACTTAGTGGTCTTAAATGGTTGACACATTTGTCCTGTTTTAAGTTTTCATATATGCCTGGTTTGTATTTCCTTGTCTTTTATGTTTGCTTTTACACAAAACACATGTGTTTTGGGTAGTTAAAATTAATTTTAGTTTCTAGGACTATTTAGAAATTAATTTGAAGGAGGTGATAATAAAATAATACTTAGAAATTATCACTATCTCATAACTTGGGTTTGGACAGTCAGTCATTTATATAGTTGTCAGATTTTGAACACTTTTAAATGTCTAAACTTTCCTAAAGTTACGAAACAGTAAGCTTAGCAGAAACAAATTTCTAGGGAAACACAAATTTCTAGGGAAATACACATATTTATTAAATGCCCTCTATATCACACTGTGCTTTCCCATAGTAGCTCACACCCATTGTATAGTCAAGGAAATAGATACAGAGATAAACATAAAAATTATGATTCAAGTCATTTTGTAAAGATTTTATATTTTTGGAACTTTTTAGGTTCTTAGCAAAATTGAGAGGAAGGTACAAAGATTTTCCCATATATTCCCTGTCCCATACATGCATGATCTCTCCTATTGTCAAAGTCATTAACCTGAGTAGTATATTTGTTACAGTTAATTGCCTTACATTAAGGTGTCATAAAACCTCCAAGTCTTAGTTTACTTTAGGATTCTTCTAGTCTAGTACATGAGTTTAAATAAATGTATAATGCTAATTTTCTGTCGTTATAATTC
This sequence comes from Scalopus aquaticus, assembly GCA_004024925.1. NCBI lineage: Eukaryota > Metazoa > Chordata > Mammalia > Eulipotyphla > Talpidae > Scalopus > Scalopus aquaticus. The sequence goes on from PVIJ01008595.1 coordinate 18,267, forward strand.
AATGCAGACTATTTTCAGAGCCCTAAAGATCTTCCATGCTCCACCTCTTCCCTCAACCCCTGACAACCACTTGTTTGTTGTTGTTTTTTTTTTTACTGTCTCCAGAACATTGCATTTTCCTGAATGTCATGTAGTTGAATCTTGCAGTATATAGCCTTTTCAGATTGGTTTCTATCACTTACCAGTGTGCCCTTAAAGTTTTTCCATGTCTTTTCTTGGCTAGATAGCTCATCTCTTTTTAGCACTGAATGATATTCCATTGTCTGAATATACCAGTTTATATATCTGTTCACCTACTGAAGGGCATCTTGTTTGCTTCCAAGTTTTGGTAATTATGAATAAAGCTGCAGTAAATATTCTTGTGCATTTTTTTCTGTAGATGTAAGTTTTCAACTCTTCTGGGTAAAATATCAAGGAATATATATGGTAAGAGTATACTTTGTTTTACAAATAACCACCAAACTGTTTTCCAAAGTGCTTATACTATTTTGCATCCCCGATGATGAGAGTTTCTGTTCCATATTGTTGTCAACATTTGGTATAGTGTTGCAGCTTTTGGTCATGAGTATGTCTTTTAATGTGTTTATTTACCCTCTGTACTAGTGAAGTGTATGTTAAGGTCTTTAACCACTTTCAAAATGAGGTTATTTTCTTATTGGTGAGTTTTAAGGATTCTTTGTATATTTTGGTTAACCATCCTTTATCAGTTTTTTTTAAGATTTATTTTTATTTATTTATGCTTATTTTTATTTATTTATGCTCTGGTTGTAGGCCAGAGATGCGTGTGTGTGTGTGTGTGTGTGTGTGTGTGTGTGTGTGTGCATGCGTGCGTGTGCATGCGTGAGTGAAAGAGAGGATTCACCAGAGACAGAATGGGGAGCAGAACAGGCGGATCTACAGAAATACACTGCTGAGGGAGAAGTGGGCGAGACAGGAGAGGTCTGCTGCACCATGTGGCTCAGCTTGGCTGGGATTGAATTTATGCGAACTCATGCTGCAAGCTGCCTTGATAGCACTGACTTTAACCCCTGCACCACCAGGGAGGCCCCCTTTATCAATGTCTTGCAATATTTTATCCCAGTCTGTGTTTTCTCATTCTCTTGATAATTGTTTTACAAATAGCACTTTGTCATTAATCATATTTTTTATTGAGGGGTCATTGATTTGCAATACTCTTTATGATTTAGGGATACAAGTACACATCTCTTCAGATAGATCTACCACACCATGCCTACCATCCATGAACCAATAATTCTCCACTGAGAGCAGAAATTTTTAATGTTAATGAGATCTAGCTTAACTTTTTTTTTTTCATGGTTCCTGCCCTTGGTTGCATCTAAAAATTATCACCATACTGAAAATCATCTAAGTTTTCTCCTAAGTTATCTTCCGGAACTTCTATAATTTTTAGTTTTACATTTAAATGTTTTACATTAAAAGGTCAACCATCCATTTTGTGTTAATTTTTGTGAACAGTATAAAATCTGTATCTGTAGATTTTTTTTTCCCTAATGTAGGTGTCAAGTTGTTGCCTTTGCTGCTTTGTCAAAGATCAGTTGATTGTTCCTGTGTGAGTTTTTTCTGGGCTCTTTACTTTGTTCTGCTGATCAATTTATTCTTTTAACAATGCCACACTGTCTTGTTTACTATGACTTTGTAGGAAGTTGGGTATTATCAGTTCTACAACTTTGTTGTTCTTCAGTATTGTCTTGGGTCTTTCACATGTCCATACAAACTTTAGAATCAATTTGTCAAAATCCACAAGTTTTATTTGCTGGAATTTTGACTGATTGCTTTGAGTATGTAGTTCAAATTGGGAAGAATTGGCACTTAGCACTTCAGTGTACTGGGAATATAACCATTTTTTTAGTTCTTTGATTTCATTCATCAGAATTTTGTAATTTTTTCATATACATCTTATTCATATTTTGTTAGATTTACACCTACATAATTACAGTTTGGCAGGGAGAATGCTAATGTAAATATTATTGCTTTTAATTTCCAATTTCACTTACTCTTTGATGGTATTTGGGAAAGTAGTTAACCTTGCATTCTGCAATCTTGTTATAATTGTTTTTTTAGTTTTAGAATTTATTTGGTCCAGTCTTTCAGATTTTCTACATAGATCATCATGTCTTCTGTGAACAAAGACAGTTTGATTTCTTCCTTTCCACACTGTAAACCATTCATGTCCTTTCTTGTCTTATTGCCTTAGTTAGAACTTCTATTATGATATTGTAAAGGTAGTGAGAGGGTCATCCTTTCTTGTACCTATTAATGGGAAGACTTCCAAGTTTCTCACCATTAAGTATGTTAGCTATAGGTTTTTTGTAGATAGTCTTCAGCAGGCTGAAATCTTTTCCTTCTTTCTAGTTTATCATGAATGGACATTGAATTTTGTGAAGTGCTTTTCTGCATCTATTGATCTGATCTTGTGATTTTTCTTTTTTAGTCTGGTGATGTGATTGATTGCATTAATTGATTTTTGAATGTTGAAACACTTTTAAAGCATTTTTAATACACGTATATCTAGCAGCCTCCTAGATTGGTGATTTGCTCGGTTGCACTTATTTGCTAAAATTTGTTATAGAAAAATGATATGAAGCAAAATCAGCACGGAGAAAAGTTTCATGGGGCAAAGTCCAGGCAAAACAAGAGCCTTATACTCATGGAGTCAAATAGGATGTGCCTAATACCCCCAGCATGGCATTGTGACACATATGTGAAACTCAGTAGAGAGTCACTTCCCAATATTTTATTGAGGATTGGTTACTTCAGTACACTCTGCTAACATCCAACATTCCAGACTGTCAAAAGAAAAGCATGTGTTTAGCATTGTACATAAAGCTTAGGCATACTGAATAACCCCAGTCATTTAGAGAATGGTGTGACCCTCCTCAAATCCAAGTTGAAGCAAACCTTTCTAAGGATGGTAATCTTAGACTTGCCATGTTAATTAACTCTCTTATACTCCTGATCAAGATATCTTAACACCAATACCTTTTAGATATCAGAATTTAGGCTAAGCCCTCTAACTGGTTAAATTTTTTAAACCATAAAATTCTATCCTAGAAAGCCAAGTGATTTTTCCTTTTACCATTTCTTTGCTATTTAGCTTCACTCACAGCACACACACTGTTTAGCTTCACTCACAGCTCTGGTAAGTTGCAAAGACCAGTTGCAAAGACCCAAATGCCTTTCAGAACTGAAGCATACAGACAATAGAAGTACACTTCCACAGGCCATACATAGTACCCCTAGAAACAAAGAATTCAAAATCATTAGGATACCCAAGTAGGATATATATTAGCCAGTTAGTACAAGTTAACAGACCTTCACTGTGGCCTCCTGTCATGGAGTTTCCCACCTTGAGGCTCCAGTTCAGCATAATTAATTCAATCCAGTATTTGGTTTTAGGACTTAGGGCAGATAGTTCCAAACACATTTGTTTGTGACATCGTTTAATCTACCTCATATGTATGAACACATCAAAAAATGTTCTGCATAGAAAGTGCATGGACTATACCACCCTTTCCTATCTTGTAGTCAGTTTGTCAAATGTGATTACAACTTAACAGTCAGTTTGAATTCATAATGCTCGCAACCTCTTGGAAAAGCCACCTGGGCAGTTTTCCTTCTGGAAGAGGAGGTGGCTTCCAAGAATAGTTCTGAAAAACAGAGATCTTTAATACCCTTCCCATGCCTCCCTAGGTGCCAGGGTTTTGTTTTGTCTCTCTCTTTTTTTTTTTAAGATTTATTTATTTATACATACAAGCTGGGGTACAGGCCAGAGGCGTGGGGCGGCGAGAGGGCTTACCAGAGACAGAGCTGGGAGCAGAACAGACAGATCAGAAATACACTGCTGAGGGGAGCAGCGGGCAAGGCAGGAGAGGTCTGCCGCACCATATGGGATTCTCCCCGGCTGGGCATCGAACTCTCATCGACAGCTCCACAGCACAGCGCTCAACCGCTGCGCCACCAGGGAGGCCCCTGTTTTGTCTCTTTTGTTAAAAAAGCAGTGTGTTCCTTTTAACAATGGTAACTTCCATTTTTACAGTCATCCCCTGTTCTTACCCAGACCTCTTAGGTAGGGTCAAAAGCACTTCCAGAGAAAAACAGTGTTGTATAATTTTATTAGAAAGATACATGATGTACAGGAATTGGTCAGGATTAAATTCTATTAAAATTTTTCAAAATGGGTTAACATAATCTCCCTCACTTTTGTCCTGACTAGCCTAGAAAAGATGAAGCCTTTTGTTGGACAGCTGCATTTAATAATCAAAGTGCCTCCCTAAGATGTGTCTTTCAGGAGAAAGGTAAGAGAAGTAGAGTCAGGCTATCAGTCCATTGTAACTAACCTGGAAACCTGACCAGAAGTCAACAGCAGGGAGCCACCCCTCCAGAGAAAGACCAGAATCAAATCTGTCAGGACTGAGTAGAGGACCTCACATTTCTTGTGATGTACCTACCCCTCCCCGACTCGAAGCTTTGGGCAGGAATCACAAGTTAGGAGTGCAATTAGCCTCTGCATCAGAAATGTAGAGCTGATCCAGTAGCCTAATTTTAGATGGTCCCAAAAGAGAATAAGCTGTTTTTGGTGTGGATGTGGATGTGACCCAGATGATCCAGCTGGCATCCATTGATGTTTTCATAGTTTAGGGCCCCACAGAGGGGTATCCTAAATTCACAACACTCCCAGAATCTGATTTGTTTGGAGCTTTCTCCCACTTTCAGTTCAGCAGTGCTCATGCTGAGGCTGAATCAACCCATGGCAGCTTCAGGTTTTAGCTTAGAGTCAGGCCTAGACAATTAGGACTTGTGAATTCAGAATTCAAACAAAGCTAGCAGCTAATCTGTTGAAAGCCCAGACTCTACAAGGCCAGACAGCTGTGTTCCAAGACCAAATGACAAGCATGGCTTTCTTTGTCCTTTTTGTGTTGTACGGTCCAACTTGATCCACTCAAAAAAAATGTACATCATGCCAAAAAATCATCAGCTTCTAAGGAACAGACATTTGATTTCATAACAGCTTATTAGTAACTAAAAACTACTTTTTAAAACTCCAGAAGTATATCAGTATCTAGAGATTGCCTCTTCTTTAAAGTTGTGTTTTTTGTAGATTCCAGTAGGTAAACACTCATCAGACAGTGTTTCTGATATTCAAAAAGTTTAAATTCCGGTCTGTTCACCAGCAGCAAAAAACAAAACAACCTAGGAACTTTGTCCCATTACCATCTTTTTCTCTGCAACTTTTCCTAATAGAGATGATTCCTCTAGCATATATGAAATCAGAAGCATAAAACATTTTACGTCAGTCTTACCATGCATCCAGCTGCAATAACCACAAAATACACAAACAAAAATATTGTGTAAAACTTTCTCTTTTTTCCTAATTGCTTATTTATTTAGCAATCCCTAGAAATAAATACAGCATTTACATGGTTAAGCGATACAGCTATGTGTGTATTTGTGTGTGTGCATATGTGTGTTGGGCTAGGAGTCTTGGCTAGAACACAAGTCCTGCAGTAGTAACTAGATTAAAGGAACTTTAGGAGGGTACCCCTCTACCTTCTTTTTCCTCTGCATTTATCTAAAGCTTTGCTCCAGCCCTGGGAACTGCTTACACTACCTCCCCCTCCAACACACACACATACCTTATAGGAGGAAACACTGCAAACTTTTAACAAAGCTCACCAACCCCAAAGCTCACCTTTGAGAGTGTTTGGACCCTTTATACTCCCACATGCAGGGAAGAATAAAACCCAAAGATACTGTCACCTGGGATGTACCGTCTCCTAGCTCCTCCTGTACCCAAAAGCAGATAGAGCATTAGCAAGCCAACTCTCCTAGGGATGAAGCTATCATTTCCAAATTTTATAGGCAACTTTTTTTTTGCCCTTTTTTGTCTCCCTTAGGAGAACTGAGATGTGGGGGGCCAGATGTGTAAGCCAGAGATTTGTGGGGGGCAGGTGAGAGGATTCACCAGAGACAGAGTGGGGAACAGAACAGGCGGATGTACTGAAATACACTGCTGAGGGGAGCAGTGGGCGAGACAGAAGAGGTCTGCTGTGCCATAAATGGTTTAGCTCCCTGGCCAGATCAAATTCAGGCTGTAGAGGTGAAAGGTTGAGACATAATCCCTAGGCCACTAAGGAGGTCCCCATAGTCAACTTTTTAAGATTCATCATCCCATATTCCTTCATCCTCTCTTTTCCCAAACAGTACTTTTGCCATATTTTAGGGAGTCTAGTAAATCTCACTCATTTTTTATGTATGTGTGTTGGGGTGGGGGTGGGGTGTTGATCTTCAGAATCACCCTCATGTTCAGTGATTCTCTTAAAGAACTTAAGATGCAACATGTAGTTGTACAACAACCAAGATATATTTCAGCATAATGATTAAAAGCATAATTAGTGAAGGGAAAAGACATATGGGACAAAGTACAGCGGAAGCTAGACACAATTTCTAGGAGTCCTCTCTCCATGGAGTCAAAGAGATGTGCCTAATTCCTTCGGCATCAAATTCTGGCAATACATGTGAAATGTTCTTAATAACGGTATTGAAGCTGATCACGTAGGCAAACTTTGCCTACCTGTACCATATTCCAGACTGTCAGAAAAGAAAGTGTTTAGCATGTACCACATTGTACAAACAATTTTTGTTCAGTAAGCCACTCCTATCATTCAGGGAATGGTGTGAACCCTCCTGAAGTTCAGGTTTTCAGGGATCAGCTAAGGGCCAACTTTGTAAGAGGCCTTTCTAAGCCATTTTAGACCTATAGTGTTAACTGTTTTCTACATAGTAAGGCTTTCCTGAATACATAGAAAATCCTCCCACAAATGGGAATGAAATTACAATATTGAATAAATTTAGTTCAATTTGAAAAATTCCTTGTTTCAGCAGAACAGTGGATGAGAAACATTGAGAGCTCCTCGATACTAAATAGTGTTATACCTGGACACGTTATAATACTTGCAGATTTTTCCCCCATAATAACAATAATTTAAAATGAGTCCCTCAGAATGAGGGATACAGAAAAGCCAGGAAGACCCATTGACTTTAAATAGTGGGTGGTAGAGCAGGTTATTTTCCAGTGAGGATAATCTGAAAATGTTTTCATTATAACAATTTTCTTTTTCTTTTTCTTTTTCTTTTTTTTTTTTTTGTGGTTAGTTGGGAAAGGAAATTGTTCCCTTTAAACGTTATTTTATAAACTTGTACTAAATATGAGTGTACATAAATATGAGTGTACAGTAGATATGTTAGGGAGCAGTTCTATTTCTTGAAGCATAAACACAAAATTCCCAATTACAATTCACTTTTTTTTTTAAAGTTTAAGCATTTAATACTGGTTGCAAGCATTAAAAATTATTACCTTTTCAAACAATAGTCAATTATGGGTTTCTAAACTTCCATGAATGTTGTATAATTGTTATCTTTTTTCTAATTGAATATATAGTTGATTTAAGTTTAGGGAACCTTAATTTGAAGCTAAAGGTTTACCTTTGGGGGCATAAGTAATTTTGCCTTTTTCCCAATTGCATCATTTTTTCCTAATACCAAGATAAAACATTTTCAATTTAATATCTTTACTTATGTTTGTGAATTCAGGACAACATGATACTCAAATATTATGAAGGCAAACAAATGAATTGTCAGAGGTGCCAAAGTTGCTGAAATTAAACTATTCATTGACAACACTATAGCATTAGAACCTGAAATGTTGATTTTTAACACTGTATGAAATTCTGAATTCAAAGTATGAAAAGTAGTTGAGAAGGGAGAGTTAAAGTATAGCATTTTGAATAGCTGGAAAATCAAATGGAAGTTGAAAATTGCCTAAGAAAAATTTTAACTACCTGAAAAATTTACTTGTATAGAACATTCTAGTTCTGTGGTCATTCCAAATAATAACATATACTGTTTTAATGGAAATAGAAAGATGATGTTTCATGTAATTGTATTCCAAATATGGGACAGTTTTCCATTTGTGAATGTCATGCTAGCTATTTTCAGTGTTCATTTGCCAGTTTGGCAAAAGGAAGCAGTCAGCTGCTGCCCTTTACAGCTATTTTCATTTCTTTCATTTTTAATTCTTGTCTACACTGTGAAAGCTAGATAGGTATAAAAGATGCCAAGAGGATCCAGAATATGTTGAATTATCTCTTTTTCCTTGGTTGCTAAGAAATCTTAGTCAAACTGCAACATGGATTTTAGTACTATCATGAGAATACTTTTGTGTTTGTGTAGCTGTTTTATTTTGAATGCTGCTATATGACAATATTGTCATAAGCAAAGTGAATTTTAATCTAGGAACACATGTTACATAAAAGTTGCTTATTTTGTTAAAAGATTTTTCTCAGCTCAAATAATTTTCATAGTATCCTCTAATATTCAGTTTCATGTAGACTGTAGATATTCCTGAACTTTCAAGAAGTTTTTACCAAGAGTAAAGCCACATTTCTCACTTCAGTTATAGTCAGGTACCAAATCTCTTAAACCATACTGTATTTTTAGCAACATTTCATATTCTTCTGAAAAAACTTAAAAGCCCCAAATAAGGAATTTTTTTCACCTCTTTGATAGTCCATCATGAAAGCTTTATCTTGGAGTTGGTGAAATACTACTTTTAGGGTTTGATCCAAATGAAGAAGGAAGAGTCAGTTCAGGTCATATTAATTATAGCTATGAAAAAGTGAAAAGACAAAGCTGTCAGATTTCTAGTCAAGATTTGTGAGAATAAATCTGAGAATGAATGGAGCTTTTACTGTTCTAAATAGTGCATTTCCTGATGACTTTCAGGCTTACCGAACTCAAATTTTAAAAGTGAAAGAGGCTTGAATACAACTGACGATCACAAAAAGGTTTCTAGATGCCATTATGCTTTTCAACATGAGTGACAGCACATTTAGAGTATTAATGCAGTACATTTAGAGTAGCATTGATTTTTTTAAGTACCTTGTTATTTTTAAGTACCCAAGATATCATTGCTTTCCTAGATACTTCTTTTTTCACTTGGATAGAAGTTATGTTTCTTATAGAACATTTCACAAATAAAATAATGTATGTCAAAGAAAAAAATGTTATTTATTAATCTAATCCCAAAAATGTTTTTAATTTGAGATACGTTCTACCACGGAAAAAGGTTAAAACTGAACAACTTAAAGTTTCTGGGTCCTTTGAAAAGAACCTTTAGAACACCTATGATATCCTTTATATTGGTTATAGATAAAAATACACAATAAACTTAATGGAATTCTCACTAAGAAAAATAAACCTTGAAGATGCAGTATTTAAAGCAGTACAACAGTACATAAAACACAAATTATTTCACTGAGGATAAAGATATAGCTCTTAGATTCTATGGAAAAATAATAAAATCTGGGCTATCCTTGAAAAATCCCCAAAGTGGCTGTAGTATACTATGATAAGCAAATCATATGGGAGGGAGGGATTTGTTCTTTTCACTCAAGATGAGGTGATAAAGGAGTAGTACTTTAGGTTAAAAGTTCTGCAACCCTCTGAAAAATAAAAAAATTTAAATCACTTGGTATGATTGAATTATATATGTAAATATGATGTATATATAAATTATATACTTTGCATATACACATATTTACATATATTATAAATAGCATGATGGTAACTGATTCTCTTCCAGTTGATAGATTGAGGGTTTTTTCCTTTTTATTTGTTCATATTTTCAAAAGTTTCTCTGTGTGTGTATTTATATATTTAAATACTAAAAATCAATAGTAAAGAATCCTAAAAAGGCCTAAATGGTGATCTTGTTAAATATGGATGTGGAACAAAAATGTGTTGCTATAGTAAATAGGTAGTGCATATGTCTAAAATAACCTTGGACCATCTTTTTCTCCTTGCTCACCTTCATCTCCAAAATCAGATATAACCACTTATCTGGAGGGATTCAGGAGGTTTTTATACAGTGGAATGTGCACACTGAAATCTCCCAAGGAGTTTTTTGTTTTGTTTTGTTTTGTTTTTTGCTTTTTTTAAAGTTTAATTTATACCCTTTACATTATTGTGTATCCCCTGTAGGTTTCTCACCACCAGTTCACCCGTGAACCATCACCATAATCCCTTGTGCTCTCTTCTCCCCTATTTTAGTCTCTCTTCCTCCCCTTGCCCTGTAGAATGTCTCTTACTTGTGATTGCCTGCTAGTTTTTGCTTTTGTTTATGTTTTGTGTGCTATTTTCTCCTTCTGATTTCTCGTTTGTCTCTCTTTTATTCCTCCTATAAGTGATGCAAATAAAAACCACAATGAGATACCACTTTACACCAACAAGAATGGCACACATTAAAAAAACAGAAAATAACAAATGTTGACGAGGATGTGGAGAAAAAAGGAACGTTCCTACACTGTTGGTGGGACTGCAAACTGGTCCAACCTCTATGGAAAGTGGTATGGCAGTTTCTTAAACAACTAAAAATGGAGATTCCATACCACCCAGCAACTCTACTCCTAGGAATATATCCAAAGGACACAAAAACATTAATCCAAAAGGTCACATGCACACCTATGTTTATTGTGGCACTATTTACAATGGCTAAAACATGGAAAAACCCAAATGCCAAAAAATTTATGATTGGATCAAGAAGATGTGGTACATGTATACAATGGAGTACTATTCAGCAATTAAAAATGATAAACTAATGCAATTCTCAGCAACATGGATGGAGCTAAAAGGGATCATGCTCAGCGAAATGAGCCAGAAGGAAAAAGAAAAATATCAAATGGTATCACTTATAGAAGGAATATAAGAGAGTCCCAAGGAATTTAAATGCCAATACCTGGGTGCCAATCCCCAGAGACTCTTACGTAATTGTTCTAGATGTAGCTTAGCCAGTGAACTTTTTGAAGTTCTCCACATTATTAAATGTGTAACCAAGATTGAGATCCTCTTTTTTAGAAAACTTAAGAAAACAGCACATTTGTTGTCATTCCTTTAATTTGTATTCTGTTGGAACTGTTGCTGTCCTGTACAAAGCTTGTGTTGTATTTTGAACTTTTTAAAAAAAATGTGTTTCAGTCTGACCTACCTCTCTGTGCTAATTGGGTAACATGATAAACACTAGTTTTCTACCTCTGAGTTTTCTTCTAGTTTATATTCTACACTGTCAGTAACAATGGTTACTTCTCTAAAGCATAAAATAATTATAGCTTTGCATAAAAGCCTTTATTTTCTTATAGGTTAAAGTGTAAGTTTCTCAGACTGCCCTCAATCTATTTTCAGCTTTATCTCCTCTTAGTCTCATACTAGAGACCCTTAACTCTCGCTGTACCTAGCATTCCCTTATTTCATACTTGCCTTTGTATGTGCTATTTCCTGTTACAGTGTTGATCATAGTTCAAAAATAGATTCATAAACATTTTTTGGAATGGAATATAAGTAGCATTTATTGAGCACATTAGTCAAAGACTGTGGTAGGTACTTAAAAAAAATAATTCTGACAGCCATTCTTAAGAAAGGATCATTTTTCTTTACTGTACAGATAGAAACTTGAAGCTTTTGAGGGGTAAATAACTGGATCAAAATGACATGTCTGATATTGACAAATGCGATTTCAAACTTTACCTTGTTATTTTTCACATTGACTCATATTGCTTCAATAGTAGCAGCTCATATGTACATCATAGCCTTTTTCCAAATGTAGTATGCATAAACTTTTGATGTCTACCCTTGTTTTAAATTCTTTGGAGTAGAATGAAGTAAACTTATTGGTCTTAAGGTAGAATAATCACTGTTTCCATTGTTCTGTATAAAATCATTTATAATGAACTTTATTAGTTTGCTGCAACTATCTGATTTATCAGTGAGTTGTATAATTCTTTGTATTTATATTTTAAAATCTTAGCACTATGAAATTATCAGCAGAGTTCGATCCCCCGCCTGAGAACTGACCCACATGGCACAGCAGACCTCTCCTGTCTCGTCCACTGCTCCCCTCAGCAGTGTACTTCAATCTGCCTGTTCTACTCCTCACTCTTCTCTGGTGAATCCTCTCACCACCCCTCGCACTCCTGGCCTCCATCCCAACTCTTGAATGCGTAAATAAAAATAAATCTTTAAAAAATAAAATAAATCAAATACAATCTTTCCCCCTGATAGCCTTATAAGTATTGAGCAGTTTTACCTTTCTGTAATTTAACATCCATTTGGCAGTCTTATTTGAGCAAAGTTCCTTACATTTGTCACTATCCTACAAATTGGTTGAATCAGATTTATACATAATATACAGAGATTAGGCGTATTCAGCCATAAAATTCAGTCAAGCTCATTTTCTGCCACCGTGAAGAAGAAAAAAGAAAAGTCCATATATGTAGATAGCTTTTAATAGTACAAAGTATAGTCTGTGAGCCTTAACAGTCTCCATTGGGAAAATGTTAGTTTATCAAGTTTATTTGGGTAATGTTATAAATTAGAGATTTTTTTTTTGCTATTAAGATAAACTTCGTAAACATAATCTGTTCCCTCACATATGCTTCCTAGATCTTATTAGCATTCCCAATTGTGATATTGTTTCTTTATGTTACTACTTCATAATTATTGTTTTACAGTCTAATTTGCTGATTTTTTTTCTCCACTAGAACGTGAAACATGTTGCAGGGGTATTCAAAAAGTGGCTGAAGGGAAAAGGAAAAAAGTGCCACTTCCTATCAGAACACAAAACAAAACATGGGAAACACAACCACCAAATTCCGTAAAGCACTCATCAATGGTGATGAAAACCTGGCCTGCCAAATATATGAAAACAACCCTCAGCTAAAAGAATCTCTTGATCCAAATACATCTTATGGGGAGCCGTATCAACACAATACTCCACTACACTATGCTGCTAGACATGGAATGAATAGAATATTAGGGTAAGTATTGCTGTAAATCAAATGAAAATAAATCAGTAAAAAATAAAACCCATAATCTTTGAAAATATATACATACATGTGTGTATATGATCATATAGTGTTGTAGTGAATTAAACTTTCTAAAACCCAAGTTGCACTAAATTATTAAGTGCAACTTTGGTATTATCCCTAAATTATACTCAAAGTGAGGTCGGTCCACATATTCTTGTTGTAAATACATTTGATCTTCAGTAGGTTTCTTAATAGGAATTTTTGATAATAGTTTAGTATTTAATTTCTGACGTTTCAACTCTACAAAGTATTAGCTATCAAAAAATTTCAGGGAATGCTGCCTATGGCAAAGTTCTAAGCTCTGATTAAATAGTTTAAGTTGAAAAATGGATGGATGTACCTTATCTTGTCATGATCAGTTTTGACTTTCCAGCTTTTTTTTAAAGTAGGGTTCAATTACTTGAGAAGACTTTTCTAAAAGCAAAGCATTTCCTTAAAACTTAAAAAAGGGCCTCCCTAGTGGCACAGCGGTTAAGCGCTGCGCTGTGGCACTGTCAGCAGCAGCAACGCGAGTTGGACGCCCGGCAGGGAGATTCCCACATGGCATAGCAGACCTCTCCTGCTTTGCCCGCTGCTCCCCTCAGCAGTGTATTTCCGTCGATCTGCCTGTTCTGCTCCCCACTCTGTCTCTGGTGAACCCTCTCGCCACCCCACACCTCTGGCCTGTACCCCAGCTTGTATGCATAAATAAATAAATCTTAAAAAAAAAACTCTGACGTGGAAATTATATTTATATGAAGAGTCTTACCTAATTACATGAGATTTAAATTTGATATTTGCTACCTTTTAAAATGAAAGAAGCGGGCCTTCCTGGTGGCACAGCAGTTGAGCGCTGCGTGGAGCTGTCGGTAATGCACGATGCGAGTTTGACGCCCAGCCAGGAAGAGTCCCACATGGTGCGGCAGACCTCTCCTGCCTCGCCCGCTGCTCCCCTCAGCAGTGTATTTCTGATCTGCCTGTTCTGCTCCCCACTCTGTCTCTGGTGAACCTTGTGGCCGCCCCACTCCTCTGGCCTGTACCCCAGCTTGTATGTATAAATAAATAAATATTTTTAAAAAATAAAATAAAAGTAGCAAAACATAGAAAGGTAGACCCAAACCAAATTTATTTTTTTAGAAGTAAATTCTACAACTTTGAAAGTTTGTTGCTGTAAGAGAAGAAAAAATAACACTGATTTAAAATATAATTCCTAAAGTTCAGAGTTCTTTGGAACTTGAATGGAAAACACTTTTTACTCTTTTTTTCTGTTTCTTTGCATGTAAATCGTTATTCAAATTAATCTCCTTTTGGTGTCCCTGAAATATGTCCCTTGTGTTCTGTCTGCCATGTCCATGCTGCTCTCTCTGCCACTGGCCCCTTCCTCTCATTTTTCTTATGCAGTAAATATTACCCTTTCTTCAAGGTCCCAGGCATGCACTATGTTCTTAGCCTGTGACAACCCATGGACCCACAATCTTTTTTTTTAACTTCTGTGACACCTTTTTATTTGTGTCTCTTATATGGTATATTCTATCTCCTATCTAACTTACATAAATTAAAACAATTTAAATATGAATATATAATATTTAAATTAGGTTATAATTTATCAACCTATAAATAAAAGTGTAAGTTTTATGATTTTGTATATCTACTCTTTGCTTACATAAATTACAACTTTAAAAAGCACCTTCTTTCTATTTTCGGCATCTAGCATAATTTCTCACACAAAGTAAATCATAGTTTTAGAAAATTATTACATAAGAATGTATTTTCATGATCAAGAATTTGTGAATGAGAAAATTTCATTAATCAGGTCATTCAGACTCATAACTTTTATTAAGTATTTTTGTAACCTCTTAAAAATAAATTATTTCTTGACTTACACATAGGTGTTGCTATAACCTCATTTTTGCATTTATCTTTTATTTTCATTTCTCTAAAAATACCTACTTAGAAGCCACTTCCAACTCATCTTATTTGAAATTTTGTGTTTTTCTTTTCAAAATGGGGTCTTCCTTATGCTGATGACATTGCATTTTGCTGATACAATACTAGTTGCAAGCATATCAAGAGCTTACTATTTTTTAGTGCTATTAGCAGTATTCTATATACATTGTCTCATTTAATCTTCATTACAACCTACAAGGTAGTTTTTTATCTCCATTTTAGAGCTGGGAAAATTGAAGTACAGAAATATTAAGCAACTTGTCAGAATTCTTGCATCTTGCAAGTGGCAGAGTTAATTGCCCAGGCAGATGACTATAATCAAGGCTTTTAGTCAGTGTGCTCTATAGCCTCTTAATTCTAGAATCAGATAGTCTGTGTGTCAGGGCTGCCTCAGCCTCTTATTATCAAGGCAGCTTACTTAGTCGCTCTGTACTTAAGTTTGATTAACTGTAAAATAGCTATCTCTTAGAGAGTTTATGGAACAATTAATGTAATCATATGTCTGTTATGTTGTCTAACATACAATATGTACTCAGTAATGTTATTACTGCTCACTTCTATAATCTTAAAATCTTCCTGGACTTATTTTTCTTCATTACCTAGCCTATCATTAATAAGAGGTTCACTAATTCTCTCGACGTCACTTCTTCCCAATTCCATTGTCCCAAGTTCAATCTTATCAACTCCTGCTCCCAATACTGAAAATAGCTGTCTTCTTTTTTGCATGTCCTTTCCTCTTATAATCTATCATACTAGAGAGATCATTCTGTTTGACTTTTAAAATTCTCTTTGTTCTGCCTATTAGCCCAGTCTCTCATTCTCTAACGTGATCATATCAAACTTGTTAATTGATTTCCTTCTTGTTTCCCCCACTTTAAGAATGTCACCTTCTTAGTTTTATTTTTTGTTTCTGGATTTGCAAAAATCTTTCTTTCTAATTCCCTATCCTGTAAGTCCTAACTTGGTTTCTATCTTTGTCATGAATCCATCCCCAGCCACTGTGATCTGCAGTATTCTTTCTTTTCTCTGAAATTCCTACCATTTAAGTATTAAACCATACTATCATTATAAAATTCATCTCTTCTACTAGGTTGTAAATACAGATACAGTTCTAGACATAGTAATGTTCTCAATAGATTAACTATCGATTGCTTGATATTTGAAGTCTCTTTTTTTAAGTTGGACATTTTCAAGGAAATTACAAAATTGTCACTTTAGTTTCTGAATGTTGAGCACCCCAGTAATATTTAATATCATATCCTATTGGAAAATATTGTATAGGAAAGTTACCTAGTCCAGAGAGCCTTAAAGTGTTCTAAGGACTACTGGATCCTGAGTTTCAGTGGTATATGAGAGTGCATGAGGTCAAAACTATTTTTTTATTAACATAAAGATGTGAGGCCTCCCCAGAGGTGCAGCGGTTGAGCACTGTGCTGTGGAGCTGTCGGCAGTGGCGACGCGAGTTCGACGCCCGGCCGGGGAGAATCCCACATGGTGGGGCAGACCTCTCCTGCCTCACCCGCTGCTCCCCTCAGCAGTGTACTTCTGATCTGCCTGTTCTGCTCCCCACTCTGTCTCTGGTGAACCTCTCGCTGCCCCAAGCCTCTGGCCTGTACCCCAGCTTGTATGTAAAAAAAAAAAAAAAAAATTAAAAAAAGATGTTACTTGCCATTTTTACTGTGTTGACGTTTGCAGTGATAGCACCAAACCTTACCAGTAATCATTGCACTCATCACTGTGAGGCACATGTGGATAAAAAAACAAAAAAACAAAAAAACAGTACAACTGAAAAATGTCCTTAATTAAGCAGTTAAAAATTAATTTTAATTAATCTCCATTCTTGAGTACACATCTTTTTATTGCTTTATGTGATGATGATAAAAATGCATAAAATACTTCTGCAGCCAAGTATGATGCTGGTTTTGAGGAACAGCATTTGGACTGTTGTGTGAGTTGCGAATTGAATCACTTTTGCTTTTTTCATGAAACACTATTTTAACCTAACAACAACAACAACAAAATAGTTTTTCAAACTGGGATACTAGTCTTGGTGGACATTTCCTTGAAGGTGAATTAAGCAAACCTATCTATTCAAGGAAAAACTGATAGTATTTGTTGATTGTTGATAAGATGTGAGTTCAAGTGAATATCAGAATTTGGAAAACTTTCATTCATTGTCTTCAGCTTGACAATTCTTACTTTTCTTTGGTAAGATTGACAGTGATAGAAACTAATAGGTTTTTTAAAATTTTGTATGATGAAATCTGACAGCATCTAGAAGATCTGCATAACTTAGTGTATCATTTTTCAGAAAATGAGTACATGATTTTTAAAAAATTATGTGTGGACAAAAGATTTACCCGTGTGGGTAAAAGATTTATATTTACAAAATGTAAGAGACCAATACATTTTAATGTATAAAAAAAGTTGATTTCATTGATTTCTGCACTTTTGGGAATCTACCCAAAGGACACAAAAGCATTAATCTAAAGGATACATGCACCCCTATGTTTATGGCAGCACTGCTTTCAATAGCCAAGGTACGGAAACAACTCAGATGCCCAAAAATAGATGATTGGATCAAGAAGATATGGTACATATACACAATGGAATACTATTCAGCATTCAAAGAATTGAAACACATGCAATTTGCAGTGAAATGGATGGAATTAGAGGGGGATCATACTCAGTGAAATAAGCCAGAAAGAAAGAGAAAAATATCGAATGGTTTCACTTATAACAGGACTGTAAGGACACCAAATAGAGAGACCCTCAGTGGGTAGGGGCAGCGGGGAGGGAGGGTAAGGTCACAAAATGGAGTAGAAAAGAACACAAGGGACCACGGAGATGGATCACGGGTGAATTGGTGTTGGGTTACCCAAGGGGAATACAAAATTAATATATAAATAATATATATAAATAATAATTTAAATAATATAAATAATATATAAATAATATATATAAATATAATATGTATAATATGTAATATATAATATATAATTATAATTAATATATAAGATATAATATTATATATATGATATATAAAAATATATTTACTATTATTTATATATTTATTATTATTATTATTATATTATTTATTATTATTTATATATAAATTTTTAAAAAAATTTAAAAACTAAAAACTCCTGAAGGGAAAAAAAAAAGATGTGGGGTACATATACGCAATGGAATACTATTCAGCATTCAAAAAAGATAAACACATGCAATTCACAGCAACATGGATGGAACTAGAAGGGATCATGCTCAGCGAAATAAGCCAGAAAGAAAGAGAAAAATATCAAATGGTTTCACTTATAACAGGAATATAGGGGAACCAAACAAGAGGGAGACACCCAGCAAGGCGGGGAGGATAAGGGCTCAAAATGGAGTAGAAAAGAGCACAAAGGATGATGGTGATGGGTCATCGTTGAATCAGTGTTGGGTTACCCAAGGGGAATACACAATGTAAAAGATATAAATAACAATTAAAAAAAGAAAAAGTTCATTGATTCTGCATGTAACTGACCTTTAAAAATAACCACTTACTGAATTTTTAAATATTTGTCATGATCTGTAAAAGTTATCAAAAAAAAGTCCCTTTTTTTTAGCTACCTAAGACTAGATTTTCTTTATCTGTAATCCAAAGTCACATACCAAAGCCAATTGAATGCGTTGAAAATCTGTCTTTTGTTAGCCAGACATGAAAATAAATTCGTAAACATGTAGAACAGTGCCATTTTTCTCACTTGACTTTAAACAAATTAGTTATTTTCCATTAAGATGTTTGGAATGTTAAATATATAATGTTTTTTTTAATGAGTATATATTTTTTAAACTCCCCTTTTCTCTTGCTCTTTCTCTCCCCCCCACCCAACACACTCATATAAACAGAAGGTCCTAGGGATTTTTCCATACTTTCAAAGTTTTGAAATGGTCCTATGACCAAAAAATTTGAGAATTGCTGACCAGGTCAATATCCGTGGTTCCTCTAAGCAGGAATAAGTTGTCATTATATTGAATGAGTACTTAAAAATCTACCAAAAAGGTGACTGTATACTCTCACTTATTTTTCATTTGAACTGCTTTTATGATTTGGCCATATATACATAATACATATATACATAATAGTATGCTTATTTTTAACTTAACTTTCAACTTAAGTATAAAGTGAGTGCTTTCTTTTTTCTTTCCTCAATTGTTTGGATATCGGTGGCTCATAATTTGTCTATTAAAGCCTTTAATGTCCTATACTAGAATGAGAAGTTGCCTCATTGTCCTTCTTTCCTAAGAATATGTAGCTTCAATTTATTTAATCTGTGTACCTTTGTTTCTTAACCTTTATTTAGTGCCAAAAATCAGCAATCAAATTATTTTAAATGATAGTTTAATTGCTTTTGGAATTAAGAAATAACTTCTTAACACTGTATGATGTAGAATAAGGATAAATAGCATTTACTCATGACTATTGAGTAAAATGTCAACTCTCAGTTTCTGCATTTTAAATAGTTCAAACATTTCACTTTATTGAAACTTGCTAAACTTTATGACAATGTAATTTGGCACACCTGCCTACTGGCTTCAGAATAGACCCTGGCAATGAAGTAAGCACCCATTTGGAATAAGAACTTCATTTTATCCCCATTTCCTTTAGTTTTGTGGGACCTGGAACAGCAGGACAAACTTTCTTCTCTTCTTAGGATAACATAGTTAAAAAGTTTACAGCTTAGCAAATAGTTTGCATCCATAGCTCTCTGAACCAGTGTGTGGTATTTACATTATACCATACCACAGTGCTTCTCTCATGGGAAATTAATCAGTGTTCACAAATAGTTGCTGCTTATTATAGCGAAACATTAGTCGTATTATCTTGGAAAAGTCATGTATAAAAGGGGATTATTATGCCTGTTTCTTAAATTTTACAGAATAGCTTCTTTTGCTATTTTGGAAATAAAAGATAACATCTGTATTAAAACATTAATATCAAGCTTTGAGAATTAAAATAGTTTCTAATGAGTGATTTCTGCTTTTTGACTTATCGGAAATTATTAAGTTCTATTAATGGATTGCATTTAACTTCAAAGGTAGCTTTCTCCTAGTTCCCCTTACATGCACACCCCATATGGGCAGAGATTAGTCTCTTCTTCACAATATGCTTAAGTTGTAGAATAGTACCTGGCAAATAATGACTGATTAACACAGATTTATCCCATAAAGAGAAGATTAAAAAGGAACTGAAGGTTTATGTATATATTAGTACATAAAAAAAAGTTAAGGCAAATAGTGAGATTCAGAGAGAGAAGACGTGTTTTGCGTGGACACAGCCTGATATGAATGATAGAATGTGCAAAAGAGACCCACAAGAAGTTAAAATGACAGATCAGATGTGAAATCATAGGGGTGATAGAGTGTTAAGAATTATCACAAAAGTAGAAGTCCTTTGAGAGAAACCATGATATTTCCACCGCTACCTGTCGTTTGGGTTCTGATAATACCTTCCGATTTACAAAGTGTATTCAGAGAAACCATTGAAAAGCAAATGGCTTTAAGATAAATGTGCTTTCTGAAAAATGGATTTATATGGAGAAGGAAATGAATTCAACAATTGGATTTGCTTCCAATAAAAGGGTAGTAAGTGTAACCATCATCATGGGTAAAAGAGAACTTGTATTGAACAAATTAAGTGAGATATGGAAAAGATGTGTAAGCCATGGAAACCAAGGTAACAGAAAAGTCAGGATGTAAGTGAATAGTCAGTGTTTTCAATTAAAAGCAAAAATTAAGGATAATGGTGAATTTAACTGAGGAAATTCTTGGTAAAGAAATTTGGGACCTAGGCTAAAAGACAATTCTTGAGAACTCCAAAGAGATTTGCCTCCCAGGACATCCAAGTTTATATTTGAAGGGGGTGAGGAATGGATGAGACTTGAGACTGGGAAGACAGTCCCTAAATTGTAAAACCCAGAGGTAGTCATCTTGTCTTATCCTGTGGAGACGTAGTTTACATTCCAAAGGGTAAGAAATGTGGATCTTTCTCTAGGTTAGTTAGTTTACACTCAGGGATAGCTTTTCCCGGTAAGAGAGTCTGATATACAGACAGCTGTATTAAACACCTGTATTAACCTTTTGCTGCTGTAACAAATTAGCACAAATGTAGTGCTAACCACATTTATTATCTTAAAAGTTTTGGAGATCAGAATTCTGAAATGGTTCTACTGGATTAAACCCAAGGTAGTGGCAGGGCCTCAGTCCTCTGAAGGCCTTAGGATAGAATTTCTTTTCTAGCTTCTCAAATCAGCTTGTGTGTCTTGGTTGATAGCCCCTTATTCCATCTTTATAGGCGGCAGCACAGCATCTTCTGCTCAATTTCTCTGACTTTCACCCTCCTATATTCTTATAAGAACTTGTGATTACATTGAACCCACCTGGATAACCCAGAATATTTTTCCCTGTGCCAGTAACCTTAACTTAATCACATCTTTTACTTTTACCATGTAAGGTAATATATACTTAGAGGTTTTCGGGATTAGGACAACGACCTCTTAGAGGTGTAGGTGGTATTCTGCCTACCACACTGGCCTGTAGCACAGACCACAGTACATATAGGTTGACAGCTGATCTGGCTCTAATTGCTTTTTTATCCCAGTGGGATGAAAATGAAATGGCATGGTTAGTATAAAAAATAATATTTATTCCTGCTCCAGAAACCTCATGTCTGCTTGCGATAATTTGAATAAATTTAGATGTTAAGAACCTAATTTGCTGGTTTTGAAGGGCTATACTGCTGAGCTGCCTAGGGTCTTAATAAGAATAGGAGAGATTCAGAGTTCTAAAAGTTGTCTGGGACCTTCTACTCCCTTAGGATCTCTTACTCAGACTTTTTCGCATAAGAACTTTCTAGCTTGACTAACTCATTCAAATGGAAGCATTATACTAGTTGTTATATGGTTAGTTTTTTTTCTGTCAGAACCATATGTACTAAACTGAAATTAATCTAAAAGCCATCCAGATGTAATTCATATTTAGAGTTTGGCTCTGCTTTCGTCCCAGTGCTTTTCTGGATTTGGACATAGAAATGCTAATGATACCAGCCTTCCACAGTAAATGCAGGCACTCCTCTTCAGTATTGGGATTTATATATGCCCATTTCACAGTATATTTGTATGTCTTCCATGTTATAGTACGGTTTTTTCCCCCCAACCAATTTTCCACTGTCTTGTTATAGCCACTTAATTGGCTCAGCTATTAATCCTATGACTAGTTCAACAATATATTAAGAGCTAGGTGTCTCAGGTCTGGGTTTAGCAGTAGCAGCTCACCTAGACCTACTGTTGGGAAAAGCTAACACATTGGAATTGAATCGTGGTTTTCTAGAACTAACTACAACTTTCTCCTTTGACAAAGCATTATACTTTGTAAATACATGCCCTGTTATTTTGAGTACTAACTGATGGCTTTCAGTTAAGAGAAATTTTTCCAGACTTGAATTTTAGTTTCAGACTTATGTATTAATTGTTCTGCATAAACTGACACCATCATTATTAAATAAATATGTACTCAAGAGAAATAGGGCAGAACAATAAAGGAGAAAGAGAAAAGTTGGTGTGGAATGTTTATTAATTTATGCCAAGCCATTTATGGTACTGACATTAGTCTGTTAGTAGCCCTTTCTGTTTCTTTCCTTCTTCCTCTGCTTTTCTCTTGTCTTTTTTTAAAATTCACTTCTACATTTGCCCTTCCTTTGCCTTTTCCTATTCCTTTTTTCATTAGCAAATACTGTAAAGATATTTCAGTTAGCTTTTCCTAGTATTGTTCGAAAAAGGAGTCTTTTATAACTAAGAATAGTTCTTCGGATAGTCACCCAAGCAGTCACTGTTGTGAAACTGTATGTCAATAGATACTGGATTAGCAGCTTAGAAGTAGAATTAATCTTTTAAATTTGGTGTCACCTATGTTTTCTTATTCCAAGGTAGGAAAAAACTGGTTTTCATACTTCTTTTTCTTTACCATTTTAGAACTTTTCTATTTGGTAGAGATGGAAATCCGAATAAACGGAATGTGCACAATGAAACATCTATGCATTTGTTGTGTATGGGACCTCAGATTATGATATCCGAAGGAGCTCTTCATCCTCGCTTAGCACAACCTTTAGAAGATGATTTCAGAAGAGCAGATTGTCTGCAGATGATCTTAAGATGGAAAGGAGCAAAACTTGACCAAGGCGAATATGAGAGAGCAGCTATTGATGCCGTTGATAACAAAAAAAACACACCCCTGCACTATGCTGCTGCCTCAGGGATGAAAACTTGTGTAGAGGTAAACTGCAATTTTAATATTTTGCATGGTAAAATTTGTGCCTGGTACTATATAATCAGTGTGTGTTTCTCTTAACAGTTAATTTAACTAGTCATTTTTATCCTTTTTGTGGTTCTAAAAGAATCAGGATCCCTTTCAAATAAAGTCATTGCCTTGTTTTAGGGAAAAATTAAAAACAGATCCACAGTTACTAATCTTGGAAATAAAAAGAAATCAAGAATAATTAAAAATTTGCTAACTTCCTTAAAAATAACAGTCATCTGTTAGATATCATGTTGAGAGTTGTAGTTTTGGTAGAAATACTTTCTTCATTTTTCCTGAATTTTTTTTTAGGAGCCAATTTATAAAATGTATGCATATTGGATATCAAATCTTAGCAATTAAGACTTTTGGCTATATTATCTAGAATTGATCAGTTCACTAAGCAAGGTGTATAATAATAAATACCATTTATTGGAGTATTTTTTAAAAAGGTTTACTTATATATACAAGAACTGGGGTGTAGGCCAGAGGTTTGGGGTGGTGATAGGACTCACCAGAGACAGAGCAGGGAACAGAACAGGCGGATCAACTGAAATACACTGCTGAGGAGAGTAGCGGGTGAGGCAGGAGAGGTCTGCTGCACCATGTGGGAATCTCCCTGACCGGGGATCCAACTCATACTGCAGTGGCTGCAGATAGCTTCATAGGCTGAGACTTAACATGTTGTGCCACCAGGGAGGCCCCTATTGGAGTATTTTTAAAAACTTTATAATTTTTTAAAAGGTACTGGGGTTTTTTTCTGTTTAATCTCCATTAGAGTGCTCCTGAATATACCCTATAAATATATATACTTTTATATATATATATAATATATATATATATATATATATATATATAGAGAGAGAGAGAGAGAGAGAGAGAATTTTTATATATACAGGCTTAGATAAAATTTGCATGTAATATGGGATCTTAAAGAAATCATTCTTTATAGTACCATCAACAGAGGTTTTTCTCAGCTACATTCATGTCAATCCATATATAGCTCAGAAATTCTTATGTATAGATGTCATTAAGTAGGGTGCATTAGAGATTGAATCACAGTGTCTGCATAACCAAAAAGATAGCCCTAAATTGAAAAATTAATGATCCTAATCATATTAAAATATATATGAAAATTAGTCTTCCCTTAATGTACTTATGTGTATGTATTATACTTCCAAATTGATAAACATACCAAAAATACGAATGTCCTTCACTTTCTTATATCTTAAAAGATTATAGTCATTTATATTTCTTTAGTATTTCTGAAGTGTTAATTCTTCTTTCTCCTAGATCCCTTCTGATCTCATTATCTTTTGTTTACAGATATTACTTGTGATACTTGTTAATCTTTTAGAGTCTTTGTCACTTCATCTGTTGGATTTCTGTCACCTTTGCCCAGTGGTTAGTGATAGTCATTAACTTGAGACTTTTTAAAAGAACAGTTCTAACAGTGATTCACAGTGTGGTGGAAGAATATCCTAGGGTTTCAGGGGGAGGAAGTGTTAACAGCATTCCTGAGGTATTTTACACAAGCCTTTTCGTATATTGTTTTATACCACCCTCCTATAAAAGAATCCCAGCTATAGTGACTTAATATTATTGATAGGACTACATGGTGTTTCTTAAGTAAGTTTGAGTAGAAAATAGTTTGAGTTTTTATTATTACTGTTTTTATTATTATTAAGGTGACATTAGTTTACAACACTGTATGTGATTCAGAGGCATAAGATCACACCTCTTCAGATTCCTGTCACTACATCACACCAATACCAAGGTACCACAGTCTTCTATCATAATCTATTGTGTCCCCTCCCTGAATTGTTTACCCCCCCCCTTCCCCTCCCTATCTTATAGCCTCAATATCAGGCATGTTTCTAAGGTTTGTTACTAGTTTGTCTGATCCTTTGTTTCTTTATATCCCACACATAAGTAATACCATCTGGTACTTTCATTTCTGACTTCTCTCACTTAGCCCCTCCAGTTCCATCCATGTTGTCACAAATGGCAAGAGTTAGCTCTCTTTTTTTTATAGTTCAGAAATATTCCACTGTGTATGTATACCATATCCTCTTAATCTACTCCACTGTCCTTTGGCACTTAGGTTGTTTGCATACCTTGGCAAATATGAATAGTACTGCAATAAACATAGGAGTGCGTATATTGCTTTGAATAAGTGTTTTTACATTCTTCAGTTTGATATCAAGTGGTGGTATCATATGGTAGATCTGTTATTAATAGGTTGAGAAGTATCCATACTCTTTAAGGGTAACTTTTTCTCCACATCCTCTACAATACTTGTTGTTTCTAGTCTCTTAGATATGGGCCATTCTCACAGGTGTGAGATGGTATCTTACTGTACTTTTGAGTACATTTCCCTGGTGATAAGTGATGATGAACATCATTTCATGTGCCTGTTTGTCATCTGTAGATATTCTTTGGGGGAAGTATCTATTTAATTCTTCTGCCTATTTTTTGATTTGTGTTATTTGTTTTCATTTTGTTGAGTTGTATGAGTTCTTTATATATCTTGGATATCAGCCCTTTGTCACAATGTGATTGCAAATATTTTCCTCCCACTCATTTGGGTATCTTTTTTTTTTTTACTCATTCTTTTGTTCATTTTATTGTCTGTTTGTTTTATTTTATTTTATTTTTTTAATATATATTTTTATTGTTATTTATGTCTTTTACATTTTGTATTCCTCTTGGGTAGCCCACCACCAATTCACCCGTGATCCATCTCCATGGTCCCTTGTGTTCTTTTCTATTCCATTTTGTGCCCTTTTCCTTCCCTCCCTCCGCCTCCCTCCCTCCCCCCCCCCACCCACTGATTGTCTCTCTCCCACCCGGCCTCCCTATAGTCCTGTTATAAGTGAAACCATTCGATATTTTTCTCTTTCTTTCTGGCTTATTTCACTGAGTATGGGGTCTTTTTTTTTTTTAACTGATTATTTCTTTCACAGTGCAGAAGCTTTTTTAGTTTGATGTAGTATTTTTTTGTTTATATGCAATTTTTTCTCTAACTATTAGAGACGAATCCACAAAGACATCACTGAAGCCAATGTTGTGAAATGTTTTGCCTATGTTTTCTTCAATGCTTTTTATGGTTTGGGACCTTACATCCATGTCTTTAATCCATTTTGAGTTAATTTTTGTGTACGGTATAGGATGGTGGTGTAGTCATTCTTTGCATGTAGCTGTCCAGTTTTCCAATCACCATTTGTTGAGGAGACTTCTTTCTCCAATATATGCTCTTGGCTCCTTTGTCATAGATTAATGGTTCATTGATGTTAGTCCGTTGATGGACTCTCAGTTTTATTCCATTGGTCCATGTGTCTGTTCTTGGTCCAGGATCATACTGTTTTGATTATAGTTTTGTGGTAGGGTTTGAGATCTGTGCATGCGATATCACCACTCTTCCTCTTTTATTGTCAAATTGTTTGGGCTGAAAATAGCTTATTCTTGATAGCAATAATGATGCTTCTAAGTTGCTGCCATAAGGTCTTGCCTGTAAAAAGTTTTCTCTAAGCATTGCCTTTGGTGGTTGTTGACCTTTATGTATGTTTGCAATGTCATGCTTATTAAATTGTTTCCAAACATTGAGTGTTGTTTTTATTACCGGCATTATTTTTTGCTCACTGAAGGAAATTAGTGCTAAGTTTATTCTGAACTACCTGAAAGGCTTGATGGGTTGTTTGATATTTATATTTACACATGTGGATGTGTGTTTATGTTTTCACTGTTTCCTCCATCAGGTTGTCATATTATATAAACCACACTATTTTATGATTTTTTCATTTTCTGTATTCAGAGAACTTTGACCTAATTTAAAGTATGCCCTATAGAGTACTGTAGACCTTAGTTATATATTTCTTAGTTTCATCAACAAATTTCAATTTGTCATTTTACCCATATAAAGCTATCTTTAACCTTTTATATATACTTGACTGTACACTTCCCGACTTTAGAGCTAGCATACTTTTGGTAGTGCTTACTATTAATTAAAATTAAAAAGTTTCCTGGGGTGGTATATATTAAGTAATTTCCGGAGACTTACTGTGTTTTCTAGTAACAATGCATTAAATAAAGACATTGGAATATATAACTATGTGACTGTACTTCTTAATATATTAATCTTCTGGTATCTTAATGTATTATTACATTCCTTTAATGAACAGAAAAAGCTGAGACGTACCAACTTTGCTATCATGCTTAATTTAAATGTACTTTTTCCTGAACTCTTTGTTGACATCATTGATTTTCATCTTTGGCCATAAGAATAATAATTATGGGCCTCCCCGGTGGTGCAGTGGTTAAGCGCTGCGCTGTGGAGCTGTTGGCAGCGGCGACGCAAGTTCGACGCCTGGCCGGGGAGAATCCCACATGGCGCGGCAGACCTCTCCTGCCTTGTCCGCTGCTCCCCTCAGCAGTGTATTTCTTATCTGCCTGTTCTGCTCCCCGCTCTGTCTCTGGTGAACTCTCTCGCTGCCCCACGCCTATGGCCTGTACCGCAACTTGTATGTATAAATAAAAAAAAAAAAAAGAATAATAAGAACATTTGTATGATATTTTTACTTTGCATAGTGCTTCTTGAACAAGCATGATACACAGGGTTTGGTTTCAATAAAAGAGTGTTAACAGATATTTGTTAATTTTCCCATAAAGCTAAGATATGGTAGAAAGAGTACGGGATTGTAGTCTTGGTTTTCATAGTGACTATCTGTGCAACCTTAAATCAGTCACTTACCCTCTGTGAGATTATCATTCCCAACTATCAAGAGAGACAGCTATCAATCACAGTTATCTCAAAGGACCCTTTTTAACATTAATTTTCTGTTACTCTATGTTTGCAATAAAATACATTTTAGGTGTTTAGCTTTTAAAATTTTGTTGATTATTTTATTCAGTGGTTAAGGCCATACTCTTAAGGACCTGTATCTATGGAAATATTTCTTTTGTAGTTGTTGAAAATATCGTTCTTTGTATGTTTAAGGACAGAATTGATGAAGTCATCAGTTGACAATTTCATATGTGCATTTAAAATAATTTAAATTTACTGTGGCTTATTATTTTGAACCATTTATGGTTCAGAGATGACATATTTATTTTAAAACTTCTCCCTATAATAATTGTGTTTCATAGTAAATTAAAGGAATACAAATATGCGTGTGTACGTACACACACAGGCCAGAACATAAAGACCGCTTAATCACAAGTTCTAGGAACTTCCATGTATGAAGGTAATCATGATTACATGTAAGATATTATAATGGAATATCTAATCCTGATATTTCTCATGCTGTATGGCTGCTTAGTTGGCTTCCTCATGTGGATATTGCCACAGTCTATCAAATTCTGCATTTCCAAAGCTGTACTCAGTTTTCTCTACTCAGTGTCTCCTCCTCTTGACTTCCTTGTTTCTATTAATGATACTGATGGAGGAGAGGAGATAGAACTTAAAGAAAGGAGGAATCACAAGACTGAAACCTGACTCACACAAGGAGGCGGGGTGGAGGGGATCAGCATGCCCATTAACCCAGTGATGACCAAAAACCCTTAGGAACCAGAGCCTAAGGCTGAGCAAAAGGTGCATATGTGGAGATTGAGCCCACTGTGGAATCTCCAGGTTCCCTTTCCGGTTCTGGTTCTTTGTTCAGAGTCAGCAACAGACAAGCCATCCCCGGGGATGAGCCCCTTCCGACTGAAAGAGGACTAGATCAGGGCAGTCCCTGCTCTGGCGCGGGGCAGCAGCTGGCCTGCCCACCTGTGCCTATGCAGGTGCCCTTTCCACCAACTCTGTCCCTCCGCAGTGCAGCGGCCTTTCCTGCCTGCCCATCCATGACCTGTCCCATGCCGGGACTTCTCTTCACTGACCTCCCTCAGCAGAGGCAGCTCTCCTCAGGGCTGCGCCTGCCTGCAACCATACAGGCCTATCTCTTAGCAAACCTGTCCCTTTCGGGACAGCTCTTCCTGTCCGCTTGTGTCTATGCAAACATCCTTTACTTCCTTGTCCCTTTCCCTAATAAACCTGTCCTTTAAGTATAACTAAGTTTCTGTCTTGTGGAGAAACTCACCGTGTGCCAAGGAAGGGGAGTGCTGGTGAAACCTTTCCCAGAGTGAACCCAAGGATCCTGCTCTCCAAACCCATCAACTCCAAAAACATCAATACTGTCATGTTATCTAAATTTATCTGGGACTGTTTGCTGTTGTTTATTTCATCAAACCCATGCCATTCATTTGCAGAATAGAGCTCAAGCTCTTCTCTATTTTGGCCAAATCCTCCTTTTTATCTCTGTTTGCTACTCTCTAACACCAGTTTTTATATGCGATCCTCACTTTGGTATATTTTTCAGAACTTCCTCAAGTAAGAAAATCTGAAGTTTTACAAATACTGCTCTTTCAAAATTATTTATGAGATAAAAGTAATGCTGCACTTGTTTGAAAATAATATTTTAAACCTTTATTAAGAATGATGTATAAATAAAGCCCCTCTAAATCTAATTTTTTCATATCAAAGAATTGTTCTAAGAGTCAGCAAACTTTTTTCTGTGAAAGACCACATAACATTTTAAGCCACTGCTCAACTCTGCTCTTGTAGCATTTGTGAGGTTGAAAATAATTGCAGGCGGGGCCTCCCCGGTGGCGCAGCGATTAAGCGCTGCGCTGTGGAGCTGTCGGCAGCAGCGATGCGAGTTTGACGCCCGGCCAGGGAGAATCCCACATGGCGCGGCAGACCTCTCCTGCCTTGCCCGCTGCTCCCCTCAGCAGTGTATTTCTGATCTGCCTGTTCTGCTCCCCGCTCTGTCTCTGGTGAACCCTCTCGCCGCCCCACGCCTCTGGCCTGTACCCCAGCTTGTATGTATAAATAAAAAATAAATCTTAAAAAAAAAAAAGAAAAGAAAATAATTTCAGGCAATGCATAAGCAAATGAGCAGTGTATCAATAAAATTTTGTTCATGAACACTGCCATTTGAATTTCTTACCATTTTCACAGATGATAAAATAATTTTTTCTATTTTTTTAACCACTTAAAAATGAAAAAAGGTTTTAGTTCATGGACTATATAGTAACAACAGGCTAGATTTGACCTGTGAGCCATAGTTTGCGATAACCCCCTACAGTAAGTATATAAAGAATAGGAAGAGGAGGGCCTCCCTGGTGGCGCAGTGGTTGAGCGCTGAGCGAATAGGAAGAGGAAAGCAAGGATGACTTCTGAAGCTTATTTTAAGTGTATGAAATAAAACTGTGCAGCAAGTTCTGTATGCTTTAATTATACAACGAACTTTAAAAATACTGTGTAATGGATGCCTAGTGTACAAAAGTGGAACTCCATTAAAACATAAATCCTGTAAAAATTAATACAGTAATAATACACTTCTTAGTTGGTGAGAGTTTTTTTTTTTTCTTTCACTTTTTAACTTTGGAATAGAGATGGACTTTGGAGATGAAGGATGGGTTAGATCTATTAGCATGACCCAATTAAAAGTCCAATGATTTTTCTCTCCTTGGCAGACTTCCCTAAAACAAGTCTAGTTATCAGTCCTCATTTAATTTATGAGGACTGTCAGTGATCCAGTAAATGGTTGATATGACAGAAGTCATTGTTTTTGATAATGCATCTTTTTGTGAGGGCATTTTTTAAAATGAGTGTTATCTTAGATATTTCTGCTTCCTTATTCCAAACTTATAAGCGTAGCCACTTATTGTCAAATCAAATGGAGGTCACTAGAAAACCTAAGGTGGAAAGTCACACTTTTCCTTTTATAGCCACAGGGCGTATTTGACATTTTGGCAGCTCTCAGAGCATTTCACACTTCATTGAAAAGCCATAAAAACCACTCACAGGTCAGACTGAAGAGTTTTACCTAATCATGTTGTGTTTTTAGCACCTAGAGCTTTAAAACTGTGAAAAGAATACAAAAATTGTAGTCCCAGCTCAGCAACTAAGTAACTTTACCTACTTGGGGCTTAGTTTTCTAATTTTTAATTAAGGATTTTATTATCTTCTTATTGCCTCCAAAATAACTGTGATGCTAAGATCTGTTCTAATATTTTGGGCAGTAATTGTTAAAGGCACTGAAGAGAAGGGAGGAAAATCATTTTAATTTTACTTACCCTGAAAGATTTCATGAGTATTAGTAAGATTTGAGCATGTAAGATTTCAGCTTAATTGTTTGGAAGAGGCTACTCGAAATGGCCCTCAGACTTCTGTAGCATATTATTGGGCCCACCAGACCTCCAGATTCTGAATCAGAATTTCTGCGGGTACACCCAGGAATGTTTTAATAAAGACATTGGTTGTTCCTTTACAGGTTTTCAGAAACATTTTTCTAGGTCTCAAACATGTGAATTAAAGTATTTTGCAGAAAAGTGATAAGACAGATAACTTAAAATGAAGATAAATGCCATAACAAGTAGAAAGTACGAAATGCCAACTTCAGAAATTTGGTATTTATTTAATAGAAAATTGAACCACTGATAATTTTTGATTGGAGAAATGCCTTTATGGAAGTAAATATAGTGAGTAGCCTAATGGTTATATTGTAGGATAGATTTGAATGGGGTACTTCAAACCAGTTTTTCTTAAAATCTCTCTACACAAAAGTCTGCAGACAGTTCTCATAAACATTTGGAAACTTGCTGAAAATGAAGATGCTCAGGCCTCATCTTAGACCAGCTGAATATGAATCTATAGTTTAACAAGCTCGCAAGTTGATTCTCCATTCTTGGTTAGAGTGGAGAAAGAAGAAAGCAAGGAAGGGAAAGAAAGGTAAAAATTGATATGGACTTTAAAATTTAATATTAACAGTAGTGAGCTATATTTGGATGTATCATTTTCTCTTTCCAATTTTTCTACATTTTCTACATGAAATAAAATTTAGGTAATTGAAAATGCAGATTAATGGGCAGTAACCAGATGATTCAATAGTCATTTTCTAGCTAGTACAGACTTCTGGAATTTCATCTTTTCTCAAGATTATGTAAGCCTACTTTAATGATGGACCTGTGTAAACTGAAATTTAAAAGAGGTTCAATGACTTCCCCAGAGTCACCAGTCATTTAGATTATGGATCAAAGGGGTAGGGAGGGAGTTGCCTTGAAGAGAAGGGCCTGCCCTACCTCTTATAGTAAGAGAGGTAATATAGACGAACAGATGTATTGAGATGTGATGATTTGTTGTTTCTTTTAAGGTAGAACATTTTTATATACTACCAAGTGTGTTAGATAAGCTAAAAACACAGTTGAGTAAAAAAGATCTCTTTACTTGAGAGTAAGAAAAATTATGGTTGAAATGCTTTGTTTGAAGCATTAACTACTTCTTCAGAACTAGAGGTAACTATGTTTTACAAACAAAACACCTAACTTTGTGCAGCAACATTTTAACAGACATCTTCGCCTAATTACATCTTTCACTCACTGGTTTTCCCAATCTTATGCCCCAAAGATCAACAAGCTGCAAATTCTTTTTAAAGTGTACTCTTACTGTTTTGATTGCTGAGTAGTACAATATAAATAAATAAATAAATTGTTAAAAAATGTACTCTTCCAATGTCAGACAGTACTGCTGTTATCCAGCTTCTATGTTGAAGGTAGTACATGCTTATTTTCCCTGCCAACACAAATGTTACAAACATGGACCTTCCACTCTATCTCATGGTAGCAGTGTGTCCATGGTAGCAGTGAGATACAGATCTTTGTAGTCCCCTACTCAAACTCATTTGGAGATTCCTTACAAAGACAGGTTAACAATTACGGCAAGAAATCTCACCCATACCCTAAAATCTGTCAGAAATAACTCAATAATTGACTTCTCAAGTATTTCCTCTCTAGACACCCATTTTTTTAAAACCCCAAATAATGGCAGTCTACATTCTAGCATATCCTTTTAAGAAGGTTCCCCTTAGCAATATTATGGAATGGTGCAATGTGTCAAGTTTTGTTGAAGACTGGGACATTAACTGAAATATGTTTTACTTTGTTTACTATTTATAATTTCTTTTATGATAGTATTTGTTGTAAAAGTAAATCAGATCATGACTTTGAAAACTATCTCAGTATTCATTTCAGAAATCATTATCTACCAGAGCATAGTCATCACTCTGCTTGTTCCATAACAGTAAAAGGAAAATATTTTATTCTTTTAGGTGTTGGATAATCAATCCATGAGGCAGAAAGGCCAAAAACAAAAACAGAACTTGTTATGTTTATGATAAGTCTGTGGACTTACTTTAAGTCCCCACTAATGAGTATTTTTAGGTAATATATAAATTTCCACAGCCAGATACTCCAGTGTCATTACTTCTCAAACTTTTTGTTTTTTTAAGATTTATTTATGCCAACAAGAGCAGGGGCGGGGGACGCAGTAGGCCAGAGGTGTGGGGGTGGTGAGAGGATTCACCAGAGATAGAGTGGGGAGCAGAACAGGCAGGTGACTTAAGTACACTGCTGAGGGGAGCAGGGGGTGAGGCAGGAGAGGTCTGCTGCACCATGTGGGAAGATCCCTGGCCAGATCTAACTCTGTGCTGCTGTGGCTGTGGATTGCCTCATACATAAGCTGAGACTTAACCCCTTGTGCCATCAGGGAGGCCCTATTTCTCAAACTTTTATGTGCATAAGAATATCCTAGAGATCAGAATTAGATTCTCATTCAGAGGCCTGGAATGGGGGAGTAAGGGTGATGATATTGATTGTCTATATTTTTAACTAACTCCCAGCTTTTACATTTCTAGCAAAGACCAGGTTCTCAGACCACATTTTCACGATAAAGATTCTAGTTAATAAATGGTAGCTGATAGAACCTTGCCCTCAGGCTCTGGAAGGGGACTAAATAGTGACTGCTTTGAGCGGTGCTTAGCAAATTTTTTCATTAAAGGGCCAAATGTATGGGGTCAATATTTTAAGCTTTCTGATCACAGATCTTCTTTTCATATTCTTTTTTAAATATACTTTTCTTCCCCCCCCCGCCAACACTAACACCCCTTTGATTCCTCTTTTCTCATCCCTCCTCTTAACATCAGAAACCTCACTTCATTTGTTAGTGTCTGCTAGGGTTGTTTTTTTTTTTGGGGGGAAGGGGATTTTTTTTGTTTTTTTAATGTTTTGCCTTGTCAAATTGTCTACTATGTAAACATTTAGTACTTTGTCATTTTGACTTGCTTTACTACACATAATTCTCTCAAACTTCTTCCATTTTCCTCTAAGTGCAACATTTTATCTCTCTTTATGATTAATATTCCTTTGGATGGATATAGCAGATCTTTTGATCCAGTCCTCTGTGATTGGGTACTTTGGTTGTTACTATGTCTTAGCTGTTGTAAATAATGCTTCAATAAACATTGCAGAGCATATACTTTTTGAGTTGGTGATTTCATGTTGGATAGATGGCCAAAAGTAGAATTGCTGGACCATACAGTATTTCTATTTTTACTTTTTAAAGATAAATCAGATCACTTTCCAAAATGAGTGAACCAATTTCCATTCTTACCAACAGTGTAATAAGGTTCCTTTTTCTTCCATATCCTCTGCCAGCACTAGGTGTTGGGACTCTTTAATACATACATTTCTCATGTGTATGAGGTGATACCTCATTGTGGTTTTGACTTGTATAGAGGTCTTAAATCTAGGTCTTGAATATATTTAGAATTTATTTTTGTTCATTTTGTTCTTGTTTCATGTTCTTCAGAGCAGAGTTCACCCCTTGTCTGTAATAGGTGCTCCAACGTTAGTGGCTATTCCTATCACTTATTTTAAGGAACATTGAAAATAGTTTTGTTATTTCCACTTGGCCTTGGTGGAAATGTTAAGGAGCTCAAGTCTTGGACAATGGTGTGCATTCATTGTGTTGTCATTCCAGTTCTTCTGTGGGTCTACAAAAAAATTTATCTGCCCGCTGTTAAACTCCATAAGAACACAGTAATAAATAAAAGCAAAGAAGACTATAAGGACATGAACATGAATGGAATAACAACAGAAGGGCCAACAGAAATCTCTGATAAAAAGAAAGATTAAGGGAATTTTTCGTGAAGTATCTCATGTTTTAAAATGAATCTGATAATGTGAAGCACCTTCTTCATAATTGTCCCTCACCTTTTTCTCTGATACTACAAGGTATTTTCCCGATAAAAATCAGGAAATTCATGATATTTATGCTGCAATTTTTACATTTACATTAAATTAATTATATTTAATGACCTCATTCTTGAGTTCATTAAATTAGCTTTCAATTATGTAATTGCAGAGTTAGTAATATGAGTAAATAGAAAGTTGTACCAGTAGACACTGTTACTAAAGAACTACTTAAAAATCCTTGGGCCTCTCTCGAGCTTTCATTCACATGAAATTGACTGCTGTTTTCTCTAATTCCTTGGGACTCCTAATTAGAGTACAGTGCAGTTTTACTGTGAAGCAGTGCAGTGAGACTGCAGTAACATGAAAGGGAGTATTTGGAGGTGATAATGACTTGAAACATAAAGATATAATTACTTTCCAACACAATGGAGCAACTTATCTATGAAAGTAGTAATTACTGTTTATTGCTCTGAGGATGATAAAAACAACAGGAAAATGGGGAAACTTCTTTGAAAAATGGAACATCTTTTTCACAAATATCTAGTATATATTATAAAATTCTAATCCTTGTTGTATTCTTTTTATTACTATAAATGTACTAAATACCAAGTTTACCTTAAAAAATAAACAGTTTGTTTCATTGACTTGCATATCCTAATTTCTTTTTAGTCTTTGGATAATAAATGATACAAATGAAAACTTTTTTCTGTCATTTAAGTAAAATTTGATTTTTGGGCTGGACAGAAAGCTTAAGAATTTTTTTAAATTTTATAAATTGGATTTTTATTGTTGTTTGTAACTACAAAACGTCATTTTAATACTGACAAACAAGAATTGCTACTCTTAAAATCAGAAGCCACTCATATCTAAAAAACTTACTGTCATTTAAAATATACAATGTTGTATTTTCTTTGTGCTTATTTTATTATTATCTTTAATATATAGCATGAAGTATCTTGTCATTTAAAATTATCATTGCATATTTAAAAAAACAAACTGTTTTAGCTTTTAGTAAAACATGGAGGAGACTTATTTGCTGAGAATGAGAATAAAGATACTCCTTGTGATTGTGCTGAAAAGCAACACCACAAAGATTTGGCCCTCAATCTGGAATCTCAAATGGTGTTCTCACGAGATCCAGAAGCTGAAGAAATAGAAGCTGAATATGCTGCACTAGACAAACGAGAGGTAAGTTTCCTTAATAAAAACTTACATGGATTTTATATTAATTTTATTCTTTAAAACTCAATTTGTGTACTCTCTCTGAAATGTGCAAAATACATAGCCATAAGTATAAAAATACATCTAGGAAAACTGAATAGTGGAGTCTTTCCTCTAACATATGTAAGGATGTTTACTTACTGTTAAGTGGAGATGCTAATGTGTGCTATGAATCCTAACCACTCCTACTACTCCAGTGCTCCAGTATCTATGTTCGTGTCTTCTAGATTGCTCTTATCCAAAAAACTATCTTTAAAAAACAAAACAAAACAAGCAGCCTCTTCATTGTCCACTCTTACCCAGCCCTGCCCTTGACCCCACCTTGAGTTTTAATCCAATATCTCTCATCTTCATATGAAAACAAAACTAAATTTTAAAGAGTTGTATATACCAACTTCACCTTCACTCTCAGCCTATTGCAGTGTGATTTTCTTCCCTTCTACTGAGATGGAACTGCATTGTCATGGACATCAAGAGTCACCCTACTACTAAATCCAGTAGGTAATTTTCTCTCTTCATTTTATTTGAATTCCTCAGCAGCACTTAACACAATTGATCATTCTCAGTGAAACACTCTTTTGTTGGCTTTGAGGACATTGTTCTCTCTGTTTTTCCTTTACGTCTTCCTTTTCTTAATGAACTT
Source organism: Scalopus aquaticus (assembly GCA_004024925.1). Lineage (NCBI taxonomy): Eukaryota > Metazoa > Chordata > Mammalia > Eulipotyphla > Talpidae > Scalopus > Scalopus aquaticus. Next base: position 55,401 of record PVIJ01008595.1, read on the forward strand.
ACCTCCATCACCAGTTTACACAAGCTATAAAAGTGGCAAGCACTCTCTTTCCCATACTTCTTCTTATATTCATGTGAACTGGGCATCCTGTCAAGTCTGCCTCCAAAAACATAAAACAAAACTCCATTTTCTCTTCCCAATCTCTTCCAAATGCCATAGCTATCTGCCACTCTCAGTTTTCATCTGAGCTACTATAATAGTTTCCTAATTGGTTTCCTTCCTTTGTCTGTGGTTCCTGTAGATTTGTACACAGAAGTCAGAGTGATATTTTTAAGCTTAGTGATAAATTTATACTTAAATTACTTAGTGACTTTTTATCTTACTTGGAATAAAATTCAGACTCCTCAGATATAAGACCTCATATGATTTGGCCACTGCCTACTTCTCCAGCATCATCTCAGACTTTTTTCTTTGCTCTAATTACAGTACCAAGACTATACCAAAGCTTTTTTTTTTTTTTTTTTTTTGCTGTTGCCTATGTCTGAAATTTTTTCTCTTGACTTACTCAATATTAGTTATTCAGAGAGGGAATCTTGGACCATTTTTTTCTAAAAAAGGTTCACTCTCCTTCCATTATTCTTTATCATAATACTGTTTACTTTCCTTAGCACTTGACACATGCTATAATTATTTTGTTCATGTATTTGTTTACTTATTTACTAGCTTTCTCTACTGTTAGATTGTCAACTCTGTGAGGGTAGAATCAGAAATGCCTTATTCAGAAGAGTATTTTCATTGTTTAACACACAACTTGCACAATGAGCATCCACAGATACTTACGTAAGTTAACAAATTATAAGCCACAATAAATTTTCACTCCCCATTGGATTCTTATTCCTCAATCTTCACAGTGCTAACTTGATCTACAAAGAATTATCTAACTATTGTTTGTATGCATTTAGAAAAATAATCATATTTTCTTCTATCTTTCCCAAGAATTCCCAATAACTTTTGAGCTTCTGTTCTATACAGTTGACCAAAAGAACTGAGTGTCTTGAGATGAAAAGATTTACATTTCTTTACCTATCATGTTTCTTGAGTTAGGTTGTTCATTTGTTTTTTAAGGAAGGTTTATTTGGATTAAGTACTCTGAGAGAGCCAATATCCTATCTACTTTCATATGGCATAGAGTCCACACAGTAACCTTGAATGACAAGGTTACTTTTTTTTTAAATGAGAAAAATAAACTAGAAAATGTTTGAATAACTTGCCAGGATCAAAGTGAGCTAAACCTAATACTTGTGACTTCAAGTCTAGTCATCTATGTTTACTATGCTGCTTACCTTTTAACAGTCCATGATCTGAGTCAAATAGAAATTATTAAAGTATTAATTGATATAATTTAGTCGGAAAATAACATTTGAACAATAATGTTCTAGAAATTACATTGATGTGATTACATTTGATTGTGATTACATTTAGGACTATATAAACTTTTTTCTCCCAGACTCTCCTAATTTATAATTAAATCAGATAATAATGGTGTTCTTTATGAATATATTTAAGATATAACTAAACTTACTATGACTATAGTAAATTATTATTTTTTTTCAAAGTTACCAAACAGTTGGATACTATAGACAAAACACTAGGTATTGGAAGATTAAAGTATAACAAAATGGTAATTGTGGTTATCAGTAATTTTCTTTAATATTATTACTTTTTTGTTTTCCTGCATTTCCTAAAATTTATAATGAATTTTTATTGCTAAAAAATTTATTTCCTCCTGACTATACCCACTAGTAGTAAGTTTCTTGTATGTGCTACTAGATTTACATAAGATTTATTTATTTATGCATGCAAGGACTGGCGGGTAGGCCAGAGGTGTGGGGGAGTGGTGGTGAGAGGATTCACCAGAGAAGGAGTGTGGAGCAGAACAGGAGGATCCACTGAAGTACACTGCTGAGGGAAGCAGCGGGTGAGACTGGAGAGGTCTGCTGCGCCATGTGGGAAGCTCCCTGGCCGGGATCGAATTCATGCTGCAGTGGCTGCAGACAGCACACAGTGCTGTTTCACCACCAGGGAGGCCCTTCATATAGAATTTTTAATGCCAAAGTAAGATCATATATTATGTTTGAGTTTGCTAAAATATTTTTCCAACCTAGCAATATATGATGAGTATCTTTCCCAAGTTAACATATTATCTATAGATTTTATCCACTTACCTGTTGATGAACGTTTAAATAATTTAGCTATTTTTGCCTTTAAATACAAAATCAAAGTAAATATTCATTTGTCTGTTTGTTACATTTATCTTCCTACCCTCTTCTAGTCTCTTACTCAGGGAGGGAGGGACAGGGCTCTTTTTCTAGCGCAGAAACCATATGCTAAATAAACATTGTCTTAACTAACTACCCGAGTTATCAGATTTAACATATGCTGCAGAAGCTCCTGCCTTCCTTTTAGGTTGAAGTGCAGAACAGGGTAGCCTGTTCTTGACCCCCAGGTGAAAACAGCTCAGTTAGACCAGGGAAAATTGAAATGAAGGTTCTGAAAATCCTAAAGACTTTCTCTAGCTATTCTTTCCCTACTTTACTGGGCAAAGTTCATGGATCAACTAGTAAGGGATTGATATTAAGAATAGGAAATAGCCTCTCCTCTGTCTTTTAAAATTTTAACAGTTACCAATATATTTGGTTAAGTAAGTACTTGTTTTTATTTTTTTTTAACAATGAACATGTTTTACCTGTAAAATCAGGAGGAAAAGCTCTTTTCATTGTGAAAAAATTAAAAACAAATACTTATTTCATAACTCCTTTGTCATATTTTTTTTCTTAAGCAGTATTTGAAGATTACTATCCCTTTATATACATCAAATAGCTCAACTTTATACCTTTCTTCATTTCTTCCGTGGTATTTTGATGCAGTAGTATGCATTGCCATACTATTTCAAAAGAGGTAATTTCATTCACTTTTTAATTAGTTTCCCATTCTTTCTTTGTGTCAGTACTATCTGCTTTGAAGGTTATTGCTGACTTGTGTTTAACCTGAAAATAGAAACAATTTATCTTTGCAACAGGAAAGCGAAAGACACCTTCATTTTAATCCTCCTGCAGAAGAGAGGGATGATGCTTCCTTGGAACTGAGCAATGTATTGATGTGCTTACATGACCTAATTATAGTTTTGCTGTAGAGATTTGAAGTGAATATGTTTGTGTTTATGAAGGCAGTATGTCTCTCCTTCAAGAACTTTTTTTCTTCCAGTGTAACTTATTTAAATTTAAAACTCCACATTAAAAATTTAACCTTTGCAGATTGCTTTGTAGTATATGTTCTTAATATATCTGAAATCAAGTGTTATTTGACTCAACAAAAATGATGTGGAACGATGGCTAATCTGAAAAAGAACATAAAGGGAATAACACCAAGAAATATACAATTCCCATTACTGAGAACATCAAGAAATATTTGCTCTCATTGCTGGAGCAGGAGAGGTATCTCGATTCCCAAACCGAATTTGGAACATACTCACATTGAGTGAATACTACAAATTTAGTATAAAAGGATTTGTTAGGTTTGTTAGGGAAAACATATATTAGCTTAAAAGTAAACTATACATGATGATTTGGGGGCTTTTTAAGGATAAGATTAAATTGCAATTTATTTCTTGGTTCATGTACCCCTATACAGAATGGCTTCCTTTCTTTTGCTAATTACGATCATGGGATACCTATGTAGAGAGAGATACATGGCAGCATCACTGAGTGCATGCACAAATGGAGTAGGTCGTGTTACTGCAGTATGATATGCAGTATATTTGATGAAAGTGGTCAGTGCCATATTTAAAAAGAATAACACTGCACACTAAATGTGTGTTGTTTTTCTTAGTATTTCTTAATTTTTAATTATTTTTTTCTGTAAAGTATGTTCTTTATAAAATGAAGTGAAACAAAAATTTTAAATATTATTCCATTATGATAACATTTGTATAATTGTCTTCCATTTGTCATCACTGATAATATTGTATATTTTATATTCTGTAGGGTATTTTTTTCTTAACACTTCTTGATATTTACAAACTCATTATGAAAAGCATTTTGAATGCCAACTATTCTAACGTTTAGATGTCCTATAACTCCCGTAATGTACACTTGGGTTCCTTGCATTTTGTCACTTTTGTAAGGAACATTGCAGATTTTGTCCCCATTAGTGATTATACTTTAGAATAGATTCCTAAAAATAAAATTATAGAATTAAAAGATGAATGTTGTAAAAGTTTATAATGTATGATGCTTGGTTGTTAAATGACTTAACCAATTTTTGTTTTTACTCAAAAGTGTATCAGAGGGCTGTCTCACTGCCACCTTATAATACTGACTGTTGTCTTTCTTTTTTTAAACCTTGGCCAATTTGCTAGGTAGTTTATGTTAATGTAACTTTGACTTTTGATTTTTTTTAATCTGTTGGTTTTCACAAATTCCTTATATACTAAATATACTTTATTTAATTCTTGATATAAATAGTATTTTTATATAGTCAAGTGTGCCAGTCTTTTCTGTAATTAATACACTCATTGCTTATATATGGTTCCCTGCTAGAATATTTTTAAGGGTCAGGAACTTCCTAAGAGAAATTAACCCTGGTGAATAAAGTCCCAGTCATAGGGGATTAGTGAGAACTAATGAAATTGTTTTCATGATAGCCCCCCCAAATCAAAGCAAGAAATAAAAATACTAGTTCTAAATTATCTAAAAATAGGCTATAATGGATGAGGTTTGCTAACTGCGGAGTTCTCTGAAGACTGATTGATGCCACCAGAGGACATCCTCAATGGCTATTATTCTGATAAGTACAGGGGAATTTCTACTGCTTTTTAAGTTATTGCCTCAGTTCTGTGCTCACTGCAGTAAACTGTATCTGTTTAAAGGCATGATATATATTATCAATGTTAATAGTAAAAATAAAGAAAAGGGAATTGATATATATAAAGATTGATTTGTCTACATTTATAAACATATAGATACTGTTATATTATAGTTATAAAACAAATTCATGATAGTGATTGCCATAAGCAAAGATGGAATAAATTAGGGAATTCCATTGTGGAAAATATGTTACAGGTTATTTTAAATTTGCAAAGTTTTATTTTTTAGATTCGTTTTGTTTTAAAAGGACTTGAAACAAGTATGACAAATGTCAGTAATTGTTTCTGAATAATGAGACACTTATGATTTTATTATTTATGTTTTCTATTAAAAGCAAAGGCTAAAAAGATAACAAAAGAATAAAAGACCAGTGATGATAAGGACACATGTGAAAAAAATGAATATTTATGAATAAGAAGTCTGAATAGTATGGCACAGTCGCTTCTCCAAATTAACTGATGGGTATAACCCCACTAGCAATTCAGCGTGAGTCTTTGTAAGCGTAAATGTTTGGTAATTCAATAATTAAATCGGACTAAATGAATGCATATATTCATTTGCAATTGGTTACAAAAAGAAAAAACTAGATAAAAATATTTGTGAATTTTAATTTTAATTATTGCTCAGTGGTTGGATTATAGGTTTTTATGTCTAATACTTTTTACTTTAATAAAAGCATTTACTTTTATTTTAGAACAATAGGGTACATGAACCTGGGTATCCACTTTCCAGCTTAAAAACAGCTTATAAGAGAATAATTGGAAGTTGATGATCATGGAGCACATTGAGCCTTTAACTAAACTGAAATCGGAGAATTCAATAAATGCTAATCATATATATTTGTTTGTAGACATTTAGGGCTTTTTGAGGGTATGATAGCCAACTTAACTTTTTTCTCTTCTTTTCAAAGCCTTATGAAGGATTAAGACCTCAAGATCTTCGTAGATTGAAAGATATGCTTATTGTGGAAACCGCAGACATGCTTCAGGCTCCACTATTTACTGCTGAAGCTTTACTTCGAGCTCATGGTAATAAAAGAGATCTCTTATGAGACCGCGGTTGCCTTTGAAAGTTTTCAGAGTTAAATGGTGGCTATTTTAGTATTTTAATATGAAAAAATCATTTATTAAGCCTCAGTTTTTGGTGCTGTGGTTACTGTACTCAGCATCTTTACATTTTGTATAGCTATAAATCATAGAAGAAAAATAGGAAATTTCTTTTTAAAAATCAAACCACTTGGGCCTCCCTAGTGGTGCAAGGGGTTAAGTCTCAGCCTATGAAGCTGTTGGCAGCCACTGCAGCATGAGTTCAATCCCTGGCCAGGGAGCTTCCCACAGGGCGCAGCAGACCTCTCCTGCCTCACCCAGTGCTCCCCTCAGCAGTGTAATTCAGTCAGTCTGCCTGTTCTGGTCCCCATTCTGTTTCTGTCTCCCCACATCTCTGGCCTACACCCCAGCTCTAGTATACATATACAAATAAATCTTTAAACAAAAAATCAAACCACTTAATCAGCTTATAGGGTTACTTTTAAATTTTTTTCTGAGTATCTGATATTCCACATTTACACAGATTGCAGCCCCAACCAACAATATAGGTAATCCTGAGATAACAGTTTTGACATGTCATCTCTTTTAGATTCTATATCCTATTGTCACCAAATTGTCAGTTTCACCTCCCAAAGCTTAAACCTTTCCCTTTCCTTTCATCTCCATTGCAACCAACCACCTAACCCTAGCTGCCATCATTTCTCACACCACCCTATTTGCTTTAACTCCCACCACCTTGATCTGTCCAATTTGTTTCTGTACTATAATCACAGTGATCATTTCAAATCTAATTATGATAACCTGCCCTCTTTAACCCCAAGTGCCACTTTTCACTGAGTTCTTACCACTTCTAAGATGATGATAGAAGTGTTATGAAAAAGTTCTGTGTGGCTGAGCTCCTACCTGTTTCTTCAGTATCTTCATGCAGTGCTTCCTGTCTGTTCTCCAGGTGCCGCCTACATTATTGACCTTTTTAATTTAAACAGGGTGCCACCTTGCCTCCTACCACAAGGCTTTTGAGCATGCTCTACTCCATCTGTGTAGAATGTCTTTCTCTCTCCCTTTTATTTCATTAACTTAGACTCACCCTTCAGATGTCTGCTCCAAGCCATTTCCCCAGTCCTCTTCTCTGATTCTGACTGGAATTTTCTACCACCGCTCCTTCTGGTATTCCTTATAGTAGTGATTTTGGTTTGTTTTTTCCCCAGCGTGTCAGTTTTACTCTAATGTCTTTCTCCTTTAAGTGTCATGAAATCAGGAATCATGCCTGATTTTTCCTGGCAGGCATTGTTTCCCAATCGCTTAACAAAATACATGACACATAGAAGTCATTCAGTAAATGTTTGCTAAATGAATATGATAGAATCCAAGCAGAAATTATGCTGAAAAAGTTTTATAGTAGATGAAATTAAACATATATAACATCTATGTGTATAAATTACAAGTTTGTTTTTTCCTTTATTAAAAAGTAACGTAATGGAGGGTTTTGAAAAATAAACTGTTCTAAGAAAAATATTTTTAACTTTCTAAGTGATGACTTACTAAAATACAGAGGTCTATTTAACAACATTTTGTGGAATGCACTCATACGCAGTTTTTTTCCACTGGTTAAGTTTTCCTTCCTGCTTGTGCTCTGAACCCTGTTTCTCATCCTATTTGCCATCTCAAACCACAACGTGGTATAAGTAACTTTACAGAACTACTCATGTACTCCATTGTACTTCTGTATTTTTGCATAGTTGGAATTGCACTATTTCTGTCTTCATTGTGTGTATGAGTCATAATGACCTATTAAACCACCAAATCAACTTAATTTGCTTGAAAAAAGCTTCATATAGAAAATTTCCACATTTGTATTTGAGCTCTCAAATTGTATAGAATGGACCTGCTGTGAATAATTGACTCTGTATTGTTCTTGACTGAGTACTTTATTGTGCTATAGGCTTTAGAATTACACAGATTGGTTTTAAATACATAACTATCTTGTGAGCCTGGACAAGTTATATAACTTCACTCAGTTGGAATGAATGTTGGAGGAATGAATACTGTGAGTAAAACACCTAGCAAAATAGTTGAATATATTTGCTTATTGTTTTTAAAGGGTTAAATTGTCATGGCTCTAGACTTTATTTTTTTTTTAAGATTTATTTATTTATACATACAAGCTGGGGTACAGGCCAGAGGCATGGGGCGGCGAGAGGGTTCACCAGAGACAGAGTGGGGAGCAGAACAGACATCAGAAATACACTGCTGAGGGGAGCAGCAGGCAAGGCAGGAGAGGTCTGCTGCACCATGTGGGATTCTCCCCGGCCGGGCATCGAACTCGCATCGCTAGCTGTCGACAGCTCCACAGCGCAGCGCTCAACCGCTGCGCCACCAGGGAGGCCCTCTAGACTTTATAGTAACATGCTTCACTTGGTTATTTTTAGAAGTGTTCATAATAAGAATATAATCCTTTTAGTTAAGCCAATTTCAAGTCACTTAATACAGAATTTACACCTAGTTAGCTATAATTTTACTTATAATCCTTCAGATGTTCTTTCTGCTTTCAAACTATTTACCAAATGATCTTTAGGACTTATTGGCATTTTAACACGTTTATAGTGAGCTGTGTAGTCATTTTGCTGCTTGACAGTAATGAGGCCAATTGAAAAATTACATGTTTTTCTTGAAAGAGTTGAATGACTAAATCAAAACAATGCCAACAAAGATGTAGTAAATTCTAAAAGTGATGTGTGAGCTACCTCTTTTGATTATTAGTTGGAATGACTAGGCATTTGGGCCACATTGTTAGATAGTGACATGGTTGTAAACCATGGTAAATTACTAAAGTTCAAATTCTTTTTAAAAATGCTGATGAGTATAATAATTACTACTTGATATAAATGATTTTTCTTCCTTTTATGACCCCGGTTTTGTTTTTTATTGTGAAGCTCTTAAAAGATCATCATGTTTTCTCTATTTTTTGAGAGCTATCCATTCCATTTTTCTTAAAGACTGGGACAGGGAGAAATTACTTGAAGCTTGGATGTCCAACCCAGAGAACTGCTGCCAACGATCAGGAGTCCAAATGCCAACTCCTCCACCAAGTGGGTGTAATGCCTGGGACACCCTCCCATCTCCAAGGACCCCAAGGACTACACGCTCTTCGGTCACCTCACCAGATGAAATAAGTTTATCTCCTGGGGATTTGGATACCAGTTTGGTATGGTTTGATATTCAATGTACTTCCCATAGATTCTTGTTGAGTCTTCTAACATTTAAATTATTTAATATTGTTTCTTGGACCCTCATCACATTTTTGTATTTGATTCCTATATCTTTCTTAAAGTATTCAGTTATTTCACACTTTAGTAAATTTTTATTATCACAGAATGTTTTTGTATCCTTCAAACTAGAGATTAAAAAGCAAAAGGTTTTCCTTTCTCATTTCAAATCAGATAACATAAAAATGAGTTTAGAAGAGCCATATAGTATATTTTCACTAAAAAGCTCCAGTACTTAAAGCTTTTAAACACACCGTACTGAAATATTAAAATTTGCTAGTGATAGGTACTTTACACACAAAAATAGGTTTTTTGAATTTTCTTGAATTCACTTGTAACATATTAATAATTATACAATTATTTCAATACGCTTCTCAAGTTTATCATATAAATCAGTTTCTAGAATAAAGGTTTGCTTTTTATTGAGAAACACAGTATTGCTGTTGTCTGCATATTTAATTGGCATACATACCATTGGTATGTATTCTTATATGGGAAATTTTGATGTTTCTTGAATGATTTTAGCCACTCAAAATATGTGCTAAATATGAAAGCACTCCTGGTTTTATCTAGACCATTTTAGAAAACAATCCTATTCTGTAAGATAAGAATATATATATATAAAAAAAACACTGTTTGCTTCTAGTAAGTAATTGTTTAGAAGATACAGTTTTGTAGCAGGGTTCCCTTCATAAAAGTCTTTAAATTTTTACTCTGAATATCCTGTGTTGCTGTATTGAAAACAGTGTTGCTCTGTTTGTGTATATATTTTAGGGTGAGTGCTCAGTGAAGGGTATGATACTAAAGTCGTTATTTTGCAATGGACAATTTGATCTTGACCTGAGTGGACTGTAATGATTTGTTGCTTATACTTCCTTTTCTAAATGCATAGTTGCTGATTAATTTAACACATAAATTTGAAATTTAAGAGTTTGTCTTTTGCATTAAAACATTTAAATTCCAGAGTAGTTTATAGTGGTGTTTGCTTAGTATTTATTATTCAATCAAAGGAGAGCACACTAATTTTAACTTCCTTTATAACTTTGAAACACTTTATTTTCTGTTAATATTTTTACCTTAATATAATGAACGAAAAAATATATTCGTCTTTCTCCAAAGTATGACTTTAAGTCATTACTCTTTCATCTCCAGTGTGACATTTGTATGTGCAGCATTTCTGTGTTTGAAGACCCAGTGGATATGCCCTGTGGACATGACTTTTGTAGAGGATGTTGGGAATCGTGAGTATTATGTGCAACTCATTATTCCTTATTGTGTGATAGCGTTCTGGTTTGTTAAGCAGGTTTTTTGCTTTCAATATTTAATGATAATGGATTCTTCATGTTGATTTCAGAGTTACATTGACATCTATGACATTTTACTGAGGAAGAATTTGGTTTTCTTCTTTGACATCTTTCCCACTATTGATTTAGTAAAATTATTTAATTTCGTAGTTATTGTCGTTAGCGTAATGTAAGGTACTTTGGGGAACAAAGCAGATATAAGTAAAAAACTGTACTTATTATATCAAATTATAGTGTATCTAATGTAAATTTCATGCCTACACTTAAATATCAAGAATCAGTTTCTTATCCAAGAATTTTAAAGCATTTGATTTATGCTTTCTCTGAATTTTTTCTGACAAATAGTCTTTGAAAAATTATATGGATGTTTACTTTTTTCCCATCAATTCAGAGTTAGATGTCTCTGCTAAGCATGCTTGGACACATATTGCAAATGGAAATGCTGTTTTGCTTCTCATGCTTATTTCTTTTCTCTTTCCCATTACTTTGCCAAAGTTTATATTTGCACACAATCTGTCTACTTTGCTCTAATGTTACACTTTCGATAATGGTGTATAAACAAAATTTAAACAATCAACATAAAGAGCAATATGACATCGTATTATCTGTGAGACACAAGTATGGGGCAAGATTTCATTTGGAGAGATGAAAAAATATTACTTTTTTTGAAATATGTAGGTACTATACTCTACTCTGAGTCTGTCTAGGTAGGATCAGATCTGTGCACCCGCCACAGGTCAACTAATTGTAAAGTCAGAGGTCACAGTTCACATACCACAGCAAACTTTGACCTACTTCTGGAAACAGAAAATTTTCTATAGGTATAGTACTTGATATAGCTTAAAATTGTTAACTGTATTATAGTAGAGGGTATTATTGGGATTCTACCAAGTTTGCTACTGTTAGTCTTGGATTGTATGTGAAAACTGAGCCAGGGATTTACTTACAGTTATAAAAATTTCCTTGATCTGACTCATCAAATTCCTTCACAGGAGCCAGATCCTGTACTTATCACAGACTAGACATGAGAAGTTTATGATAGGATTTAAATTTGAAAGATCTAATCATTGTTTTCCATGGTACTTTACCAGCCTACCTAGGATTCTCCTCACTCCTCAGTAGTTCTTGTTAAATCAAGTACCAGTAAAGCAGGTTCTGGTTGGGTGATTCATGCGTTGATGAAACCATTTTTTTAATTAATTATAGTCCTTTCATAGGCATATAGAAAAGAAAGTCTTCTAAGAAACAAGGAAGACTTTTTTAAGGCCCTTAGATCCTTTGTAAATCTTCAGTGTATCTTGCCTTTAGCCCTACCCCTTTTATCTCATCATTCCAGCCAGATAATTTGAAGCGTTCATATACCAAGGACTTAAATGAAAGAGAAAGTATTATTTTTTACCCAATTTAGAATATTTGCTGCTTATTAATTATTGATTTATGTAAGTGCTAACATCCTGTGCCTCAGTTTCCTGATCTATAAATAGTGATAATATTACAGGGCAGAGAGAGGGGAACTCCAGAACCCCCAAACCTGCCTAATCTAAATAGGTTCTGCCATTCACCTCATCAAGACAAAACATATAAGACCTTTAATGGAAAGAAAATTTAATACAATTAGTGTGCAATATAGAAAAGACAAAGAATATAGTTTCCAAATCAAGCACCCAAAGTTTCCCTTGTGGGTAAAAGTCCACCCAAACGGGATTGGCCCAAAGCAAGGCCTGAAAGCCTGCCACAAGTCTAACGCACCTTCCAGCAGGAACCCATAGAAAAGGGTCAGAAACAGTCAGACAAGTCTGGGAGGAAAAGCGCAAAAAGCGCAAAATCAAAATCAAGATAAAAGCTGCCATTGTTAAACTCCCCATGGGTCTCTCACCCACATCTGTTTCAACCAGTCCAGGACCAAGAAGCAAGTGCAGTTTCTTCACGTATCTCTCTGTTCCATGTACCTCCTTCCAGATCTTCTTTCTGGCTTCCCACCCTGCTGCTTTCCTTCTCCGGCCTCCTCTTTAGCTTCTTTTTCCCCCCTGCTCAACTCCACCATCCTTTGGTTGGTGCAGGAACCTGGAACCTCCCCTTTTCCTGGGGACCACCCTGTTAAAATAATAATGAGTAATTCATAAGATTATTGTTAGTTCATTCTTAAATGTCTTAATGTATGTAAAATTCGTAGAACAGGGCCTCACACATAGTAACCACTCAATAAATTTTAGTTACTGTAATCTTGCTAAGCATGATTATAAGCAGATCTATGAAACTGATCTATAGGAAAAAGTATATATAAGTAGTCTGCCCTAGATTTATCTCTGTGGGAAATTGTGAGGCTTAGTGACGTGCATATAGAGAATGATCCTGTCTTCAGTGAAATCATCTCAATTCTGATATTTATTTCCTCAGAGATAATTAAACCTTCTATTTAGAATACATAAAATTCAAAATGTCTTCAGGTGGTATCTAAACAAACTGTGCACCTTGACAGTGGACTGAAAGTACTAAGATAAATTGTATCCAACTTTCCTGAGAACCTATTCATAACTAAAAGGAGGAAATTCTTGTTATGTGAAAAAGGGAACTCTACAATTAGTAGTTCTCTAGCTTTTAGTCACAAAACCGCTTTACATGCTTAGCCAACAATGGGCTGGCTCTATTATACTGGTTATATCTATTCACACATACCATAGTAGAAATTAACATTGAAAAATTTTAATGTTTGTTTATGCATCTCAATATAACAATATACCCATTATATGTTAACATAAATAATTTGCTATGAGCAGTAACTATTTTATTTAAAAAATTGGAAAAGTGATAGTTTGTATTTCTGCAAACCTTTTTAATATCTGGTTCAATAGATGACAATTATATTTTCATATCTGCTCTCTATTCAATCTGCTTTATTATTTTGGTTGACATATATAAAGAAAATATGGCCTCACGCAAATATGTAGATGAAAAAATCTAGGTTTTTTAATAGTTTCTTAGAGTATAAAATATGAAAACATATCAATAGGCTTTTTTGTGCTCTTACATTTAAATCCATTGTACTTTTTATAGTTCTTTTACCTGTGCATGATTTTATAACAACATTTGACAAAACAGATTGTGCAGATCTCCCAATGTTAACATATTTCAGTATACATAAACAGTAAAAATAAAAAAAAATTTAAAAACCCACACTAGTTAATGTCACCATCAATCTCAAAGAAAAGTCTTAAAATGTTGGGGAGCTGTCAAGCTCACTAGTTACAGATAAAATTCTTTAATAATTTTAATTCTTACTTGATGATTTGAATTTTACCACTGGCAATAAATACTATCAGGGTTTTTTTTTTACCTTAACATGACAGTCTCATCTAATTCATTAAAAACAAAACAAAACTCTACCAATATACCCAAGTCTGAATAATCATTGTTTGTAGTTTTTCTTTCAAATTAAAACAGTGCTCTCTGATAAAAATAGATATTTCTGCTTGTAATTTGAATCTCCCAACTACTTTTTCCTTGAGGTAGTCATTGTGCTTTGGTATGCAGAAATTCATTATACTTGCTTCCCATTTCTTTGCACAGAAAACCTAAAGTTGTGTACTTATACATTAAGGTTTAATACAATATAAGAAATAATTTTACTAATATTTAATCAGTAATAATTTTTATTACTCCATCAAAGTCATTCTTAATGTCTTTTTTTTTTTTTACCACTAGTGTGGAGCAGTGAAAAATACAAAGACTGCTAGATTAGATTGAGTACCACTGCCATGATTCATGCTAAGATATCAGCAGTTTTAAACAAAAGGAGCAAACAGTCTTAATATAATTATGAAAATAGTTTTGACCTCATAAATCCCTTGAAAAGTCTGAGGAACTTTCACAGGTTCACAGATTACACTTTGCGAACTGCTACTGTGCATCATTTCCTCTGAATTCCCATTCACCCATCCTTCTGCCAAATTTTTCTTGACATCAAGTTACACTGTTACTTGTTTTAAAGTTTTTAAACTGGTAACTAAAGTGCAGGATGTCAGCCTATTGGGATATATCAGAGTGTTGTGATATATGTGAAATCATACTGAAAGTAGAAAGGAAGTTCTTAAGCATGTTGACTTTAATATGTCTATGGAATATTTCAATGAAAATATTGTGTATATAATTAAGATATGTAGCTGAGGGAGAGATTGGTGCTTTGCATTTCAGCATCATTAGCATATAGGTGATAGTATAAGATACGGGTATTTATATCAGCAAGATGATTTTCTGGAATAGGAAAGGAAGAGTTTTAGCGTGAAAATCCTAGGAACAGTAAAACATAGTGATCAGGAAGGGAAGAGGCACTCGTGAAAAGGATGTACAAGGATCACTAGGGAAAAAAATAAGGCCTAGAAGCCAGAGATAATCTGAAAGAAGGAACTGTTCAGCAGTGTTTGATGCTTCGGAGATGTTAAGGCAGATAAATTAAGAAGCCTTTAATAATTTGGGTTAATGGGTAGTCTTAATGGCTTTGATGGGAGTCAGCCATTCAGTGAAGAGATTATAGACACCAGAATGTCATGGATTGAAAAGTAAAATGGGATGGACTTGAAATAGGAGTGACAAATCATCAGAAATTATTTTTTCAGGAAAGTTGAATGGGAAAAGAAAGGAAAGAAGAACTAAAAAAGGGTCATTTGGTTGAAAAAGTTTTTAAGGATGGGAAAAATTTGAAAACATTTATTGTGCCAAGGGTAGTAAGAGCCAGAGAGTGAGATAAAGAATGAGAGAGAATAGGTTAGTGGATAGTGCAAGTGCTGGAGCTCACCAGAGGATCTGAAGATTAGCTTCGGGGGTAAAGGAAGAAGCCCCCTTATACTGAAGTAAGTGGGAAGAAGGCAAAGACAGAGCACTGGTCAACAAATTTTTACAAAAGAAATGTTACTGAAATGAAATTAGCCATTTCCTATCAATTTGTATGTGCTCAAGACAAATATGACAGTCAAATTCTAATTTTGGCTCTAGGTTTTTTTTTTTTTGTAATCTGCAATAAATTGATGTTTGCATCACGAAATGCATGCCAATCGTAATAGACCTACCTACAGTTAGAACCTGTGAAAAATCAAGTCATAGACTACTTCTTAGATTTCTTTGCTTGTCTCTTGTACAGCTGTTCAGGAGCATCTCTGGGGAGTGTCCAGCAATAGTCAGTCAGCATTTTAGTGGACCATCGTGCAAAAGCACAGCCTTAAGACGCAGTTTCAAAGAGTCTAGAAATAGTCTCCATTCTTGTGGGTCATGAGAGATTTCTAAGGCATTCATGAGGCCCTCAATATCGAAACAGAATACCAGAGTACTTTCCTTTCTGATTAAAGGCTCCAACTGCTGGTGGCGTTTTCAATAGAAAGTAATTGTGACAGCTTCTAGAAGATTCCATTGTTGGAGTCTTGATCCTAGCAGTTCTGCCTTGTTCTTGGATGAGTCCATATCACAAGCCAGGTCATTTAGTTCTCCCTGTGTTAGTCTGTGTGGGGTTGATGATGCACCACAGTGAAAATGTGGCTCACTGCATGCTGATGGAATAGGAGAACAGGTCGGCTAACCCTTGTCCCTCACCATGTGGAACTGGTCTCAATGCAAATGGAATGTTTGGGTAGGCTAGTCTCAACTTCTTTTGCTTCGTTATTCCGCCAGAAAGAGGAGGAACCAAGCAGAAGGAACAGTATTTTATGTGGTCGCTTGGCTCTCTCTACACCATGGGGACTGCAAACCGCATTGATGATCTTTTACCATTTAACCACTGTGAAAGCTTTGTACATATAACAGAGCATGTATGTGGGTCCCAAGGCTTGTCTTGGTCACCAACCTTGCATCTGAAGTAAAGATGATAAGCCTTCTTCATTTGAGAAGTGATCCTTTTCTTCTGGTTGGCAAATGTCACTTCCCCACAAATAGAGCAGAAATTGTCCACACTATTAATGCACTTTCGAGGCATGACTGTTCTGTATTGTGCCTAAATGGATAAAATCCTAACAGTTCTATGGAACAGTAGCTTAAACTGTCTCGCACAAAGTCTGAAATATTTTCAGTGCTCAACCTTTCCGACAGGGCTTTCTATAGTACACTGCTGAGGTCAGCTTACTTCAGCAGCCGCCCGGGAGTAGTATTGCATTGCCTCAGAAAAATGATGCCATCAACTCTGGATGATGTGTGCATGATCGTATTATGCAATGCGATGCAGTATTACATCATTCTAGGCTGATTTAAGATGTTGTTGCAGTCCTACTGGATAAATTTACATGGTAAAACATATAAAATGAATTATATGAAATATCTTCAAAACGAGAGCTAATAAAATATTTTCAGTGTTATAGTCATGTTCAGCACACCAAGATACTACAGATTAGGGCCTTTTTAAGTCAGTAACGATCTCACTGTTGACCAGTGTAGCTAAGGATGTGGGTAGGTTAAAGATAGGTGAGTGGGAGTTGCATAATTGGGGTTCTCATTTTCTTTTAGTACTGAGATTAGAAGGTGCAAAAGGAGCAAGTCTGATAAGGTGTCAGTAAGCTTGATATTTTTAAGTGTAATAGTATTAAGAGACAGCGAACTGAAAGAAAAAATATTGTAGGCAGTGGAATATTCAAGCTGTTGATGATGGTGACTAGAGCATGGTGAGTTAATTGCCTGGCTTTCCATTATTTTCTCTGGGTTTAAATATTAAATCCACCCTTCAAATGTGTTTGTATCTTGTTTTCTGTAGATGATAAAAAACCCTTGCTATAACTTATGAATTCTTACACTAGTCCATGATATATCATCTGTATTACAGCCCCAAGAAATAGGTATTGTTATCTCCATTTTACAGGTAATTAAGCAATTTAAAAAATGTTGAAGACTCCAAAGAAGTTCTGAACAGTTTAATAAATTGCTTAAGATCGAGTAACTTAGCAGTACTAGAATTCTTCAACTCAAAGTCCTACTCTTTTTTTTTTTTAATATATATTTTTATTGTTATTTATGTCTTTTACATTTTGCATTCCTCTTGGGTAGCCCACCACCAATTCACCCGTGATCCATCTCCATGGTCCCTTGTGTTCTTTTCTATTCCATTTTGTGCCCTTTCCCTTCCCTCCCTCCGGCTCCTTCCTCCCCCCCTCCCCCCCCACTGATTGTCTCTCTCCCACCCGGCCTCCCT